>APFE030594287.1:97373-136351 GCA_000404065.3 Pinus taeda | reverse complement strand
ATTTCTGAAAAATGTCTTTTTACAGCAAGAAAATTACAGCAAAATAATTTTTTCAGCAAGCAAACTTATCCGTTTTCAGCCCAACAGACCACCTGGAAACTTCTCAGTTTTCAGCAAAAAAATCAGCTTTTTCTGCTTGTTCTTGCTGCTGTTCTGCTTGTCTTTCTGCTGTTCTGATTTTGCTGAAGAGCTGCCTGGTATGTGTGCCAAACTGCTGCCTCTTTCTCCTTCTTGTCCAGAAATCTCCCTTGCTCTCTTGCTCTCCTCCCAATCTGCTCATGAAAGAATGAATGATCTTTTCCTCCTTTTCCTCCTTTAATATAACTCCAAGTGACTTTTGGGTGATCCAAGTGACTTTTGGGTGATCTCTAAATCCAATGGCTGAAATAGATTTAGATCAATGGCTGAGATTAAATGCACATTTAAATCTCACTTTCTATTTTTTAATTCACCCCACTTTAATAAAGACCCACTTAGTCATTTATTTCCAAAGTCACTTTTCCTTTCTAATTTTACATTAACTTTATTAAAGTCACTTTAAAATTAGACTTTAGTAGCTTTATCACTTAAAGTCACTTTTAAATTAGATTTAACTTTATAAAAATTATAAAGTTACTTTAGGAGAAAAATTAAAATCTTTTGGACACTTTTCCTTAGGCCAAAGATCAAAGCCTAAGGGAACTACATGTCCTCCGGTACCAAATTTCAACACAACCAACTGAATCTACTTCACTTAGATTGTAAATTACATTACAAACTTATTTCAGATTTCTTCTTAAAACATTGAAGTAAATTACTGAAGCATACTACACCAATTAAATATGATTCTGAAACATAGAAACTGATCAAGGAAAATAGAAACACATAGGATAGTTATTTTTCAACAAAAGTCCCTAGAAAAACCTAATGCGGGAAAATCGGTGTAGCAACTCTAAAGGTTTATTATTATTAAGCAGTAGGAAATTCTGAATACATCACTGAATATGTCACAGGATTATTCAGTTACAGGAAAATATTGGCAGAAGCTTTGTGAGTTTTACCTCACACAATCACTGAGAAAAAGTCTTGGTTGTTCCGGTTGTTAGATGAGGTGCCCCTGGTAGGCTCTGCACTATCATTGCGTTGCCTCTATGTTGTACTAGCGTTAACCCTTTCAAGCACTGCGTCACCAAACTGGGGAATCGATCAGTAGCCCAGAGTCACTGCTCTCAACCTCCCGGTCTCACACTGTGGCTTTTGGCTGTTGAAATTGATCCTCTGCTCTAACTTTTGACTTTTTCTCTCTCCCTCTACACTTCTTTCTTGTGGTCCTTCTAGCCCGGCGTGAAGGCTCCTGGATCACTCACTGCCTCTCTTTGCTGATGTATCTTCGGCTGAGAATCTCTCTCTCCGAAGGGTGCTATCCCTACCCCTCAATTGCAAGAGATCTCCTTAATCGATTTTTCCTCCTGAAAACTTCTCACTTTAGAAAATCAATTTTCTCAATTTCTCTGTGTATTTTCCAAATGACCCTCAAGCCCTTTCTTATATCTTCCTATTGGAGAACCAACAACCTAGATTAAAGCATAATCAAAGGCTTAGATCGTTTTGGCTTGATCCATGGCCTTTTCTAGAAGTCTCACCCTTGATTAGATTAATACCCATTAATATTCTAATTTTCCTAAGTTTAGACTTAGGAACCCCTTTAAACATATTAATTATTTTAATAAAATCACTTCTGGGTGGAATTTCCCAAAACGCTTTATGGGTTCTTTGGAATGTATTTGCCCAAGCCTCCCTGCAAAATTTGAGGCCTAGAGCACATCCAATGCTACCCAAAATCAACATAAGATATAACAATGATTACTCCTTTTAGGTAGGGTGGTTCATTGCCCTTCGGGGGGTTGGGACAATCATAGGTTTTTGAATGATAAAGGAGGCTCATATAGGTCCTATGGAACTAGGGTGATGACCATGGATTGGGGTAGATCCCATGTATTGGCTTTTGCCCACGTGGTAATTATTTTTGTTCTGACCATCTTTTGCATTTTGTGGTACAATTTCCTGTTAAATGTGGCCAATCATGTTTTTTTTCTTTTTCTTTTTAGTTTTTTCAACCTCCAAAGCATCATTCTAGGTGTGATCTAAGGTGGGGCCAAGGGGATAGGGAGGTTGCCCCTATGTGGACCCATAATGGAAATGTGGACCTAGGTGGGAGAAATGATGAATGTGGGTATAGTGAGTGGAAAGGGAGTAATATATGAGGATAGAAGAGTGGGACCATGCACCCAAAGTCGGGGTTTCCCAAGTAGTACCACCCTAGAACCAAATGGTCAATCAAGGAGATTCCATGGGACTAAGATCCAAGGGTAACATCCAAAAGAGATTAAAGGGACAAGAGCACAAACTAAGCCCACCCTTTCCGCCAAATCTCCCCATCAATCCATACCCAAAACTATCCATGATAAGTAAACCGAATACTCAATTATCAAATGACAAGACATACCTTTAGATTCGGGAGGCCCACCTTCAAACGTACGATCAATACAGGTGGGTGAGGGACCACATGGTTGGCTCAGGTGGCAAAGAAATGGCACAACGAGCTAGCAAGAGGTTGTGAGAGGCTGTCGGCTGAGGTCCATCATGGAGAAAAAATGCTCTTGGGGATATCACCCACGAAGTGGTGGGTAATAGGAACTATGTATAGACAATCCTGATGAAGCAATATGTGACGAGAAGGTGAAATAATAGTTAGTGAAAGATGTATCTATAGTCACAGAAGATAAGATAAGTGATCAATGTGAAAAAATTATGCTGCAGCGATTGATTTATTTCTCCTACTTATTTACAATAATAAGTTATTTACCAATGCTTCAGTAAATATCAAAATAAATTCAGCTATACACTTCACAAATTATGAGCTGAGAAAAGCAAGAGAAACATTGACACATGAACAATCACATTGACACACTTGTTTTGGACTATAGTCCCTGGAAAAACCCAATGCAGGAAAACTAGTGCAACAGATCTGAGGGTTTCTATTATTGGCAGTAAATTTCTGAATACAATCTGGGTGCCCCAGAGAAATGGCAATCCACTCAGAGAAGATAACTGATAGAAAAATAGTGAGAATTTTCTCACACTAAATTTGGAGATTTTGCACTGGCCCCAGCTCTTGGATGACCCACTGCGCAGTCTTTGTGTGAGCCTACACAGTCACTACGTGGCTTCTGCGTGGAGACTCCCTATGATTGGGTCACCCTTGCCACTATTGCGTTTGTTGCTGAGAAATCTAGATGTCATCTGTCAATCACCCACACTGATTCCTAGCACTGATCTCTACTATCCGCCGATAGTTCTGCGTCAACCTCCTTTAGTTACTGTAATGTCCCTCCTTGGCACTGCACTGCTTCTCTGAACTTTCACTGTCTCCTCTGAAGTATATTCATTGGAATTGGAAATCACTTCCTTCTAGTAATGCCTCTGATCCTCACTACTTGATCACTTGTTTGAATTCCTTAGCCAACCCTACCCTAGGAATGTCGAACTAACTGATCAACCCTCTGTGTGTTTTTGAATGAACTCCAAGCCTCCTTATACTTTTCTAGTTGAGACTTTAACGTTCGAGACTAAGTCTGTAATCAATGGCTAAGCTTAAAAACTTGACTTGATCCACTTTCTAGAACATTCTCACCCACATTTTGATTAATACTTTAATTTTCCTAAGTTTAAACTTAGGAACCCCATTAAAAATATTAATTATTTTAATAAAATACATTCTGAGTGGAATTTCGCCAAACGATTTTTTGGTTCTTTAGAACTCATGTGCCTTAGCCTCTCCGCCAATTTTCATGGCTAGAGCACATCGATGCTACCAAAAACTAACACTCCCTCTTAGCGAGGAATGTGCTCTAGCAACAGTGTCCAACTGCACGTTGCTCTGTCTCTGAAGTATCTCTTTTCTGCACTGTTGTTGCCACCAACATTGTGCTGTTGCTACTACGGTACTAGTGCCCTTGACACTTCCACTGCCATTGTTGCATCTGTATTACAACTCCCTCTCAAATGCTGCATCACGCTATTGAAAGGGATTTTCCAACATACTCATTTGTTCTCAAAATTGAACAAACTTTATTCTTCCTAGAGCCTTGTTGAGTACATCTTCTACCTGATTTCCTGTGGTAGTTTACTCCCACTGTACCGACCCACGATGAACACAGCCCTTGATAAAGTGACACCGAATATCAATGTGTTTGGAGCGATCATGAAACACTAGATTTTCAGAGAGCTTGATACAACTCTGATTATCACAGAAGATTTTTGTCGCTTCCATCCTTGTTTAGTCAATTTAATGTTCTTAAATTGTAAGCATAAATTATCGACCAGGGCAGGTAAACTAATGAAGTGTAAGTGCACTGTATGTGCTAGAAGTCTTTTATGTTGTTAAGGTGATTGTGTTATCGTTATTTAAGTTAATGTCAAACTCTAGAATTAGTGTTGAGGTGATATTGTTATCTATACTAGGATGTTATTCCTAAGATTTTATTGTTAATTGAATATCTTAAATGTTATTTCTAGAATTAGTTCTGGTTGAGTTGAGTTCTTAGAATGATTGGAGAATGATTTTAACTCTTTTCAATAGATGTGTTATGTTAATCTTCCTTTCAACTTATCAATTGTTTTTGGATTTTTATGCTGTAGCTAAACAAAGCTAACTATGAAAGCATGAAATGACGTAAAGAAAACTTAATTTATCAACTTCGAAAGGAAATGTGCTTGAATTTAGAAGCTGAGAAAGACTGCCACTCTTATCTATTGCAACTTTATTTCATTGCAGAAAGCAAAACAGAAACAAAATTACTAAGCTATGAAATCACTAAGTTGTGCTAGGAAAATGAATGAAATGAAATTACTGAGTTTATGCTAGGTATTAAGCAAATAAAATGAATGATACAATGATCAATCAAGTGAACCTAGTCACGACCTTCATTGAACTGCATCTTAAAAACATGAAAACAGGGCATCCATGAATTAAATCTATGAAATAACAATTGAAAAAGAAAATCTAATCATTGTGAATCAGAGACTTGATCTGCACGCAGGGGCCCTCCATGTGGTGGCAGTCAATCGCCTTAGATCAACAACACATAAAATATATTAAATAAAAACTTTGCATTAAGCGAAAAAGAGTTCTATAGGATGCTCAAATTACATATGGTGGCGCACACATTACACAGAGCTACCAGCGTTTTTATAGAGTTCTTTTTAACAATACGAGCAATTTAAGCCTCAAGAATTCACTATAGTCCTTATCAAAACTAGATCATATCGCTTATTTGTTGATTTGCTATTGAAAAAGAAAATTGATGAAATCTATTAAAATTCAGACTCTGTTCCAGCGCGCTGTCTTGCTGTTGACCACCATGGTTGACCGTGTTATGGTATGGATCTTCTGGTGAATTAGTTCGAGTAAATAGGAAGAAATCCATGACAGGATCATTCCCTATCTACCCATATACTCCTTTGCTGAGTTGGCGCACTCGAACTGTAATAACCAAAACTGAAATGCAGGAAGCGTATAGAAATTTTATATTTTGTACTTCCCTGGACTGTTATCTGATCCGGTGAAGTTGATGATGCTGTTATTGCTTTGCTCCAATTATCCGGGAGACCAATTCCACCCAACCAGACTCAGCAGAGACTGGCTGCTCAATCCAATAAGCTTCTCACAGAAGCTCACTGTCCTCCGTGCCCAGAATCTCAGACGGATTAAAGCTCTTCCAATTGCAGACCTCTCTCACTTGGTGAATCCCTCCTCCTGCTTTCTCACTCCGTTCGTTTTTTTGCCCCCTTCTCGGTTCAGACCTCCGGTATTTAATTGTGGGCTTGGTGGTGGCCGCCCTCCCACCTGCAGCCACCGCCTTCCCTCCTTCCGACACACCTTCCATGCATTTTGCGGCTCAGATATTTTCCCCTGTTGTCTTAAGTCTGCTCTTATGTATCTTATTTGATTTTTGCACCCCTTATATAAGGGTGTTTTCTTTTATTATTATTTTTTTGATTTTATTTTTATTATAAGGTTTTAATTTTATAAAGTTTAATTTATATATTTTATAAAGTTTAAAATTTATGTTTATAAAGTTTAATCATATTTATTTTAAAGTTCAATTCATATTTGTTTTAAGGTTTATTATATCTGTTTTAATATAAAGTTAAAACTTTATGTTAGTCGATTAGTTTAGATGGGTTGTTACATACACTCCCCCTTCAGAAAACTTCGTCCCGAAGTTAGAGTTTTAGGTTTAAGGATTTAATGGACACATCTTTCCCTATCCAGGTTCCCAAGCTCTTCTAAAATCCTCCTATCCTTCCTAATCTCTTATGCTCCCCTCCTATCCGTCCTCTACTGGAGTATGCCATGGCGTTAGTTTTACTGACCTAACCATGCATAAACTCTAAGGTGACAACATCGGTTATACCGACCTGATTCCTAGTAGGCATCCGGAAGTCATCATCACATGTCTAGGGGAGCGTGATTTACACAGTCCTCCCATGACTCCAGGATTCGGAGGATAAACGGTGGGCAACACCTCCACCCCTCCTAGTAGAATTAGGGCTAATACCCTATCATAGAATCACTTTGAGCTTTAATTGTTCTGAGGTTCTGCCATCACGTGGTCATCCCGGTAACTGTCTATTACCTGCAATCATACACTTATCTATGCATTCGTAAAATGCGCATCAGCATATTCAAAATAACTCACGTATTATTCACTTATGAATTCATCTATTATACTACAATACAACATATTTTCCCATATTCCATGCATGTCTTTTGACTTTTCTATCCCATCGATCATATTGACATGTATAAATAAATCAGATCTATAATATCTTAATTTCTTTCAGAAGTAAAATCATTCAACTGTTTTAACTTTACTTTGACAACTATAATTTAGTAAAATGAACCACATATATTGTTTTGGTATCCATGTACTAGCAGGAATTAAACATATATTATGCCACAAAATTTCACGTTTATCTATAATCATTCAAAATGTTTCTGAGTCTCTGATTGTAGTGAAGTAAATATATACTAAACATACTTTAAAGTTCTTCAAAATGGACATAGATTAGGGTATCTCTGACATATGTCCTTTGTATTTTCCCAAGTTGCTGATCCAGGACTATACTTGTCCCATTGGACCTTAACTTGGTCCACCAGGCGGTTCCTCAGCTGTCGAACTCTACGTTCCAGTATACGTAACAGTTCGACCGTTATGACTCCCTCGTCCGATACCTGCAATTCCCTCCATTGAAGGTTATGAGATAGATCAGCTATATAATGTCTTAATACAGAAACATGAAATACATTATGAATTCTATGCAGGTGAGGTGGCAGGGCAAGACGATAGGCAACAGGTCCCGCTCTTTCCACGACTTTAAATGGCCCAATAAATCGTGGTGATAACTTTGTCCCTTTTCCGAATCAAATAGTACTTTTATTTGGCTTGATGCGGATGAAAACCTGATCCCCTACTTCATACCTCCTATCAGTTCTGTGAGCATCAGCATAACTCTTCTGTCTATCTTGAGCTTCCTTTAATCGCTGTCTAATTTGTCTTACCTGCGCTTCCATTTCGTGGATTAATTCTGGTCCTATTATCACTCGATCTTCTAACCTGTCCCAACTTAACGGTGTTCTGCAAGGTCGGCTGTATAAGGCTTCAAATGGAGGCATCCCAATCGAGCTGTGGTAACTGTTGTTGTATGTGAATTCGACTAAGGGTAAATACTTTTCCCAGTGTGATTGCTGATCCATCACATACATTCGCAACATGTCTTCAAGTACTTGATTTACTCTTTCAGTTTGCTCATCAGTCTCAGGATGGTAAGCAGTGCTTAAATTTAGCTGAGTACCTAAGGCTGTTTGCATGCAAGTCCAGAATCTAGAAGTGAATCGTGAATCTCTATCGGATATAATCTTTTTAGGTACTCCATGAAATTTGATAATTTTAGTTATGAATACTCGAGCTACGTTAGCAACATCATAAGTATCTCTTACGGGAATGAAATGGCCGCTTTTTGTTCATTTATCCACCACTACCAAAATGGCATTGTGTCTTTGAGAAGTAAGAGGTAGTCCAGTGATAAAATCCATAGAAATGGTCTCCCATTTAGACATAGGAATGTTGTGGGGTTGTAAGAGGCTCGCTGGGTGACAATGATCTGCATTTACTTGCTGACATTCCAGACATTTTGCAACAAATTGAGTGATATTGCGCTTCATACCTGACCAAAAGAAGAGTTTCTTGGTGTCCGCATACATTTTCCCTACTCCAGGATGAGCACAATATACTGCTCTGTGGGCTTCCCCAAGAATGGTATCTTGAAGTTCTTTGTCATCAGGAATATACGTCCTTCCATGGAATCGTAAGATTCCGTCGTTTTCTAGTTCATATCCCTCGAACTTCGATTCTTTTGCCCTTTTTCCCTCAAGACTTACTCTCACTTTTACATACCAGCTATCTTTTATAAGATGATCCAGTACTCGTTGTCTTAAGTCTACTTTAATGGGTATGAGAGAAAATATCTGAGGTCTTCTGTTTAAAGCATCTGCTACTACATTTTCTTTTCCCTTAATGTATGATATCCCGAAGTCATATTCACTTAGAAATTCACTCCATCGCCTTTGTCTGGCATTTAAGTCTCTTTGGGTGAACAAATACTGTAGACTTTGATGGCTGCTTTTAAGTGTTAAGTTCATCCCACTAGATAGTGTCTCCAAATCTTTAAAGCTAGCACTACGGTGGCTAATTCTAAATCGTGAGTAGCATAGAGTTCTTCATGAGGTTTTAACTTTCTGGAAGCATATGCTATTACTTCTCTGTCCTGCATCAACACTGCACCCAGTCCCTGTTTGGATGCATTAGTACATACTGTAAAATCTTTGTCCATGTCAGGGACTCTTAGTATCGGTGCACTGGTTAGTAGTCTTTTGAGTTCAGAGAATGCTTTTCTACGTTCTTCGGTCCATTCATACTTAACACCTTTCCGCTGAAGGGTGGTAATTGGCTTTGCGATTTTGGAGAACCCCTCCACAAATCTTCGGTAATAACCGGCTAAACCCATAAAGCTTCGTATCTCATGAGCATTTTTCGGTATTGGCCAATCCATGATCACTTTTACCTTCTCAGGATCTACTGAAATTCCTTCCCCTGATATGATGTGTCCCAAATAATGAATCCTTCCTGAAAGAATGAACACTTGGATAGTTTTCCAAACAACTGGCGTTCTCTAAGATAGGACAATACTATCTGCAAATGATCTTCATGCTCTTTTTTATTCTTGGAATAGATGAGAATATCATCTAAAAAGACTTGCACAAATTGATCGAGATATTTATGAAAAACACTGTTCATAAGATTCATGAATACGGCTGGCGCATTTGTTAACCCAAATGGTACCACAGCAAATTCATAATGTCCAAAACGTGTCCGGAATGCAGTCTTGGAAATATCATTTTTAGAAATCCTTAGCTGATGATAGCCTGATCGAAGATCAATTTTGGAAAAGACAGCAGCTCCTTTCATTTGATCGAAAAGATCGTCGATTCGAGGCATAGGGTATTGATTCTTTACTGTAGCTCGATTCTAGTCTCGATAATCTATGCATAATCTTAAAGATCCATCTTTCTTCTTCACAAAAATTACAGGAGCGCCCCAAGGTGATGTACTGGGCCGAATATGCCCTATATCCAGTAGTTCCTTCAATGGAATTTGCAGTTCTTGAAGTTCTAGAGCTGTCATTCTATAAGGTGTTTTAGAGATCGGTTGGGTACCTGGTTTTAATTCAATAGTGAGATCCAATTCTCTTACCGGGGGTAATCCAGGTAGTTCTTTTGGGAATACATCCAAGAATTCGGCTAACACCGGATATTGTCCAAGGGATGGCCCTTTTCCTTGGCTTACTTCTTGAATTACATAAGCTTGACACCCTTTCCTTAAACAACGCTTCATCTACATTGCTGAAATGTAGCGTAAAGAGACTTCCCTCTTGATTCCTTGAATTTGGATTACTTTTCCTTCATCATTAATGCCTAGAATCCTTTTCCTATAACAGTCTACCCAAGCTTGGTGAGCTTCTAGCCAATCCATACCTATGATAAGATCATACGTTCCTAATGCTGTGAATAAACTTTTAGTTTAGTCGAACAGACCCCTAGGTCAATTTTGCATTGATCCACACCCAAGCCCATGGTTTGGAGTTCTCCTGAGGCCATTTCCACTTGATGGAAATCATTTTGTCTACGAGCTGCCAACCCACATTTGTTTAATGCATATGATGACATGAAACTATCTGTGGCACCAGTATCAAATAAGATTTTGAGTTTTATACCATTGATAGTACCTGAAGATTCCACTACAGTGGATTGGTGTGCTGCTTGGTTGTGGTCGACCACTGCATGAATTCTGTGATTACCTCGATTGTTTGATATCGGTTCCTTTCCAGTCCTATGCAATATATTCAATGAAGCTTCTGGGCAGTCATGTTGAAAGTGCGGTCCACCACATCCCCAACAATTAAGTTGCGCTGATCCTCTTGAGTCAGGGCGTGAATTCCTAGAGAACGAGATTCGTCCTCTCGTGTTGATTCCCCTCGAATTTCTCTCTCCACTAGCGGTCCCTCGAGATGCCCATGGACTGGTGTTTGATGATCCCGCGGCTATAGTGTTTACTACCATGGGAGCTCTCGTCCCTATATTTCTTGGCGTAAACCTGTTACCGTAAGGTGGCCTCGAGCTACCTCCTCTGAAGAAGTTCCGGGGAGCCTTTCCTGGAAATCCTGATTGTAAAGGTCCTGTTGGCCCCATGTCTTTTTTGATTCCTAGGTGCTCTTCAGCATAACGGCCACATTCAACCACCTCAGCTATTGATGACGGTTTCCACATGCTTACCAATGCTCTAATGCGAGGGTTTAACCCAAATATGAAGCGTTTAGCTTGACGTTCATCAGAGTCTAAATAGTGAATGTATTTTACAAGCTCCATAAACCTTATCTCGTACTCTTCCACTGTTTTATTTCCTTGAATTAATGTATGAAAGGCTCTGGCTTGCTATTGTTGAAAGTATGGAGGTAAATACTTTGCGCGAAACCTTTCCTCAAATAGTTCCCAAGGGACATTATCTGATGTAAGGTGCAGCTGCTTTTCCAAGTTTCCCCACCAAGTCAAGGCACTTTCCTTTAGTTGAAACACGACAATTTTTGTTTTTGCTGAAGAAGAATATTCTCTTAGCCTAAAGCATCTGTTCATTCCTTCCAACCATGCTTCAACGCATTCACCTGCTCGACCTCCTGAGAATTCTGGGAGTCTGATTTTCTGAAGCTCCGGAGAAATGTCTTCTTTCGATCTTCTGGGCTCAAAATTCTTTGGTTCTGCTGAACTGGTAGCAAAATGTTGAAATTCCTCTTTGGTTTTAGCCTTAGTGGATTCTTTTAATGTCTTCAATAAGGCTTCTAAGGAGTTCATTATCACAGTCAACTCTGGCGTTGGGGCGATTGATGTTGATAATGGTCTTGGTGGTGACGATGGTGATGGTGGTGGCGATGGGGACGATGATGGCGACGGTGGCGGCCTTAATGGTGGTGATGCTGCCTGCTCACGTTGTCGTCGCTCATAAGTCCTTACCATTGTAATGGTTCCTGAACATATCACAAAATTTTATAAAAATTTGAGGTAGACAGTTGAATTTTAACATATAGTTTCTTTTGCAACATCACATTCATAAACGGGTATAGTTTTGCTATTTTTATCCGCTAGGCGGATCTTACTGGTACCGAGGTCAAGGAGGGTGGTCTCGCGACCTCCTTGTCCTAATGCAGGGTATTCTATCCTAATATGAAGAATGTAATAGTGTATGGTCATTAGCTCCTAAGGTAAAACATCTAAGAAGGTCATACATATTTATTAAATAACCCTGAGTATTTTGACAATGATGGTAAAAATGAGAATCCAACAAAGACATCATGTTTTGATTACTATTACCAGTTGTGGTAGACAAATTATCTGATGCGAATGATTGAGTAGATTCTTTTTATCTTCATTAGTTAAGAGGTCTACTGTCTATGTGACTAAAATAATGTATGCGTAAGTTTGTGATTTTCTTAATATCACATATATTTTACTTATTAATTCCTTTTATTACACATTTTAGTATTTAGTATTTACTAAGTCTTCTTGTACTCCAGAAGACAAATTAATATTACCAGGGTACTTTATGCATGGTTCTTCAAAAGTTGCATACTGAGAGACACATCAAAGGAAGAAACTGTAAAATATGTGTTTTGGAACTGCATAATTTCTTGAACTTATTGGGTATGGGTCTCTCAAATTCTACCCTTCTTAGCTGTTCCTTTCAACTCGAAATTGGCAATTCTAGGAGGCTATGAATGATCAAACAACATAACAAGGAACCTATTAAGTTAGAATTGATTACTGTCAAGGAACACAAAAGGAACCTGTTAGAAGGGTTAACTTTCCTTTGGAAGGGGTGTATAACAATTTGTAACAATTTGTAATGATGACTAGTCTAATGCTTGACTTTGACAGTTGACTGCATTTAAAGTTGATCTGGCAGAACAGATTACAACCACAATATATGTGTATAGGAAAGATGTAGACTCTATCCAGAC
Source organism: Pinus taeda (assembly GCA_000404065.3). Classification (NCBI taxonomy): domain Eukaryota; kingdom Viridiplantae; phylum Streptophyta; class Pinopsida; order Pinales; family Pinaceae; genus Pinus; species Pinus taeda. Next base: position 123,679 of record APFE030594287.1, on the reverse strand, counting down.
CGGTGCTAAGGTGAATGCATTGGCTCTGCTCACGAAAGATGGGAGGGAGAGTTATTTGCAGTATTTAAACAAGGCAACTGATGGTCTTGCAGATTGCTGATGTAATGCTATTTTTACTTAGTAATATAAGTGGTTCATAAGGCTGGACCACGAGAGAAGTAGTGTTCAAGCAATCACTTTCCTAGTAACCAGAAAAGGAAAGGAAAAAAAATCTTGCCACTTGATTCAATGACAATAAATCACATTTTATAAAAGGAACATGCCTTCTTATCTAGGAAGAATGTTAAAGACAAAATAACATCCACTGACATGAAATCATTTGTACATTTATGGTAACCATCGAAGAAAGCATCACACAAATTCCAGTCTTCAATAATGAGGTGGCCTTGGCGTAGAACTTTGGTGGCTTCAACCAAGCTTATATACATCAAAAACTATCAAGGATATCATGAGAAATGCTGTTAAATGCAAAATTGTCACAACAGTTTATTGGAGAAGACTTTTGTGATATGACAAACAATTATGTAGTAAGAGGATGTTGGCAATGCTTGCTAGAAAGATTAAAGTAGATCTCCAGGACAAATATGACATACCTGTCCCTATGAAGCAACAAGGGCAATAAATGTTTGAACATGTGAAGTGCCCGCCTCATAATATTGTCCAGTATAAGAGAGCAACCATTCTACATGCAATGCCATTTTAAATGTGTTGGCAATTTTTTTTTCTTTTTTTCTTTTATATAGGATAAAAACAAAGAATGAGCTAAAAAGTAAAGAGAGGTTTGACACAGTAAAATATGCATAGCATGTTGGAGATGAACTGTTATTTTGTAGTGCTAGCAACACCAGATACACATTCGGAGTCCACACACAAAAAAAAAAAGGTGAATACCCAATGACAAAGGGAAATTTTCACTTCTCATCCATACAGATCAATTGGAGTGTGAATCCCGCTGCCTCTAGAGTATGTATCACCCTCTGTGCAGGTTCCCAGACTTCCATTCACACCATTACTTGCTATGGCTCCTCCATCAATATAGTTAAGCATGTTAATTATACAAAATATGGCTAGCAATCTTTTGGGGGTAAACCATGAAGGGTTTAGATCGTTTTTTTTCAATTGCATCAAACGCAGCTATTGCCATCACTGTCGGCCTGAGTGCAGAGACCAAATTATATCCAGATGGGACGTAAATGCATTCAATGGAACAATTCAAGGAGATGAGATGACTGTCGCTACATAGCTTTACCCCATACGAATTGGTCTGAGAACGAGTTTGAATAGTGGTTGAATTAAACGTACGACATGGAGACCTTGGAACAACCGAACCTGTGACGTGAAAACTCGTCATTCCGTGGCTTTTACATCAATTTGGGATATTTTCAACTGTACGCAATAGAGTCCGTGAAAAATATAAGGCTGTCTCCATAGTTCATTAATGCTGATACCGTTGCAGCTGAGTCCATCGTTGTCCTTCTGCGTATAAATTTAAATATAGTCCACGACATTATTTGAATTTACTAAGTTAATTTGACACGCTGGCATAAAAATTCCACCATGCTGTGCTGCTAGATTAGCTGAGAATTTTTCGCGTACAAATTATTTCAAATTGTTTAAACATATTGACGTATCATTCCGAGTTTCTCCCCGTTTGTAAGAGGTAGGCCAGAAAATTAGGATCCTCACCGGATCTTAATATGGCAGCCATTATGACTCAACTAGATGTCAGCAAATGTTTATATATCATTATTCTGTAATCTAATCTCCAAACTAATCTGATTTCATTATATTATTATTATATTTTTTCTTTTTTTTGTTAAGTCGTTATTTTTTTTTTATAAGATTAAAAGAAATAATATTTACGCACCTATATTAATCAGATACTACACAGGCACGTTTACAACGATGATAACGCTGGCAATTTAAGACGTCGACACCCGTCGTTCGACCACCCGAAAGGTGGAACCATGCAGACACGCGGGGTCGGGTCGTACGCGGAGACTGTGATGGTTTTTTTTTTAAATTTTGCCTCAATTTACAGCCTCCACTTCTAAAGATGACTCAAGAGCTTGCAAATATCCTGCAAGAAATATTGCAAATTTCGGAGGCAGATGAAACTGTTTTAGTTGAGAAATTTATGAGTCCAAAGCTGGCTGAATCATCGACCAAGCTTCGAATTGTGCGTATTGAGCTTTTATGCACAGCTATCGACTGCACTGATTTTAGAACTCTGAACCATACAGAGTTAAGATCTCAGCTAATTTCAATGTTCTTCAAGTCGCTCACTTGTCAGACGCCTGAAATTGTGGCTGTTGCAAAGGATAGTCTTCGTCAGGTCATTTTAGTATATATATATTTTTATCATTATCTGTGTCTTTTAAATGGTTGAACTTTGAATAAGGTAAAAGACAAAGGTAATATAGTCATTTTGTAAGACTAGGTGCTCTTATCAAGTGAAAAATGGATATAACTATCATTAGAAAATAGATAGTTGTGCTGTATAATGGGGGTGGATTGCTTTTGCTCTGTACAGGCTATTCGACAACAGAAATTGCCCAAAGAGCTCTTAGAGACAAGTCTTAGGCCATTTTTTCTAAATTTGGGTGACATCAGAAACCTCACCATACCCTTTATACAAGGTTTAGGTCATATACTTGATCTTCTACCTAATCGTTTAAAGGTAACATTGGGTGAAAAATTCCTAGAGCACCTGAGAATGTGGCTGGAACCCGAAAAGCTTACCCAGCGTCAAAAGCTTGGAAAACTGGTGCACAACCAAAGCTTACTGCAGGTAAATAAATTTATTAAAAAGATTTGTTAATATTGAGTATGTGCCATCTGAGGTCCTTTACATTAAGTAATTTAATGATAATTGTCTATTTGTTCCATGTTTACTGCAGCAATCACAGAGGTTTTCCATCTTCTGCCACCTGCAGCAGGAAAGTTCTTCGATGACCTTGTGGTACTAACAATGGAGATAGAAGCAGCACTACCTCAAGGACAAGTGTATAGTGAGCTGAATAGCCCGTATCGACTTGCACTGACTAAGTTTTTAAATCATTTTGCATCAGATGCAGTAGATTATTTTCTTGTTCGATTGAATCAGCCAAACATTTTAGAAGGTAATTTTTATAGGATACGATGTGCAAGCTACAGGAATTAGTTACTTCTAGGGCCTGTAAGATCCCAAGGTTTGAACACTAAGCTCTGATACCATGTGTAATAACCAAAACTGAAATGCAGGAAGCGTATAGAAATTTTATATTTTGTACTTACCTGGACTGCTATCTAATCCGGTGAAGTTGATGATGCTGTTACTGCTCTGCTCCAATTATCCGGGAGACCAATTCCACCCAGCCAGACTGAGCAGAGACTGGCTGCTCAATCCAGTAAGCTTCTCACATAAGCTCACTGTCCCCCGTGCCCAGAAGCTCAGATGGATTAAAGCTCTTCCAATGGCAGACCTCTCTCACTTAGTGAATCCCTCCTCCTACTTTCACACTCCGTTCTTTTCTTTTGCCCCCTTCTCGGTTCAGACCTCTGGTATTTAATTGTGGGCTTGGCAGTGGCCGCCCTCCCACCTGCAGCCATCGCCTTCCCTCCTTCCGACACGCCTTCCATGCATTTTGTGGCTCTCAGATATTTTCCCCTGTTGTCTTAAGTCTGCTCTTATGTATCTTGTTTGATTTATGCGCCCCTTATATAAGGGTGTTTTCTTTTATTATTTATTATTTTATTTATTTTTATTATAAGGTTTTAATTTTATAAAGTTTAATTTATATATTTTATAAAGTTTAAAATTTATGTTTATAAAGTTTAATCATATTTATTTTAAAGTTCAATTCATATTTGTTTTAAGGTTTATTATATCTGTTTTAATATAAAGTTAAAACTTTATGTTAGTGGATTAGTTTAGATGGGTTGTTACACGAACCCTGTGAATAATGGAAGTGGTTGCAGATTTGTGGATTAGCTACAAAATCAGATCAATTATGTAGCTGCATGTAAACTTTAATAGAACAATAAGGCATATTGACAAAATATGAAAAAGAGGACATATGAATGTTTACCTTGTCAAAACCTTATGTTTGCTGCATTTATTTGGATGATAGTGGTAGGAAAAAGGAGGTAAATATGGGCAAAAAGAATGTCAAGATAAAGCACTTCTGGGACTCTACATTCCCCCACATTGGAGGTTTTATATGTCCTCATACAACACAAAATTGTCCTCTTTTTGTATATCTTTAGATACCTTTGCCAACACATCCAGATTTCACTTTCTTCTTCTTCTTGGCAGTTACTGCCATCCTTGACTTTCTCATAAGGATCTTGTATTTCAGATTAATGATTTCTCTTTTCATGGCCTTGTATTCTTTCTTCAATTCTTATTTTTTTTACACCATAGACTTAAGTGAAGTATGAGGTTATCACTTTTGGCAATTTGAATTCCATTTTGTGCTTTTAGAGTTTGATTTTCAGTTTTGAAGTACCTGTTTAATGTTTCGAACTCAAAGATTTCTTGTTTCAAGACATTAGATACTGGAGGTTCTTGTGAGTCATTAAACTGGTTGATTTCTTTTTCTGGCCTTTGAATTGATCCTTTGGTTGCTGCTTCCTTTCTCTCTAATGATTCTATGTAATCATAGATTTCTTGCTGTACAGGATCAATACTTGGGCTTTGTACATACTCTTTGGAGGTGAAATGAAGGGAGGTGGTGATACCTTTGGTGACAGTCTCATTGATACTTTTGGAGAGTCCTCGAGATCTTCAGATTGCTCCTTTGATTCAAGATCGATATGTTCTGCAACTTTTGAGGTTGCCTCTTTCAGTGTGTTCAATGTGGTGCTTTTTCTCAAACCTATGGTCGGTATCCTTTGAATCTTCTTTTCCTTGACTTTTGTAATTTCTTTCTGATGCTGGGTTTTTATTTGGGGTGAAACCTTTGTTTGCTTGCTGGCTTTCTTCCTTCTAAGACTTTTTGTGTTTATTTTGTGCAAAATTTCTACAATTGGTAAATCATCCTCTGATAAATCTTGTTGATGTTGTGGTTCTTGTTCTATTATTGTCTCAACTTTTCTCTTTCTTCCCGTTAGGGTTCTGCTACCACTTGGCTGTTCAGGGGTTTTCTCTTCAAAGTAATTTCTCACTAGAAAATTTTCCCAATTATCACCTATGCTTTGAAGATGTAACTCGATCAAAATTTTTACTAACCCATGATGGTAGATTGTGTTATCTATAAACTAGATTTTCTTCTGAACACTTACTGACATTTTCATAAGGCTATTCAACAGAAAGTATGGAAGATTCATTTGATGTTCTATAAGGAAATTCATCAATAGCCTAATGTGATAGAAAAAATACACCCAAATCGGCCTTCACAAGTAACAAATTTCTGAAGGATAAGGAGCAAATTTCTCCACTTGCTTTTGAGGGCAGAGCTAGGAATACCTTTTCTGAAGATAGTAGTATCCATGCTTGGGTTTTTAAAGAAAATTTTCCAGCCCTCCCCTTTGATTCCTCTCTTCTTGAACCACTTTTCTCCAGCTCTGGGTAGTCCAGTGGCTTCTGCAATTAGGGACTCTGTCACTGCGAACTTGACATCGCCTATTTCGACTTCCGTACCATCAATAGATTGTGCAAAGTTTTTTGTCACCTCCCTGTGGAAACCATCAAATTTTTCTATGAAATCTAACCACTGAGCCTTTCGTAATAATTCTCTGGTCTGGGGGTATCCTTCCAAAAATTTCCTTCCCGTTGGCTTTGTTCGAACAATAACGCCCATGGTGAGAGATGTTTTGTCTCAAGAATTGTTTTACTTGATAGGGAAAATAATCTTAGTAGGGTTTCGCTTTAGGATGGAGAGACTGTATCAATTGGAAGAATGAGAGAACGAGCAAGTATAATGAAGGTTCACAGGGATGAGTTAGCCTATTTGAATGCATTTAATTCAATGATTCGACGATCAAATCGATGGATCCGAAATAAGTATGAGATAGGAGTTAAGATGGTGGCGGATTATAATGGATTTGACAAGGGACTATCATCCATGAACTGCTGATTTCGGTTTTTTGGTAATGTTACGTCCACATAATTCATTTGCAGGTACTTTGCACTTGAAAGAAGTCAATCATTACTTCAATTTGAGCCACCAAGTGTCCTTGTCAGATTGGCTGTAGAAACTTTGTCAGCGCTGTAGAAAACTTGCGAGAGCTGCAAAAAGTCACTAATTTTGTAGCTAATTTTTTTTCAAGAAAGAGATGTTTAGAAAAAGGGATTTTTAGAAAAATGATTAAAAGAAAATTTGTGCCAACAAGAGTTGGTTTTCACTATAAATGTTTTGTACAAGCATGCCAACAACTTGTTGGTTTTCATATTTATACATTATTATTATTTTTATTTTCTATGAAGCAGAGAAAAATAAAATTCCTAAGGTGGAAAAGAACAAGAATTCCTCTCAACCATCTTCAATTCTGAGTTATCTTGGAAAATTTTGACAAATTCCTCTTTTGTCAATGGCTTTTGATAAATTCTAAGTCGATGTCCATTCAGTAAAAGAGGAATTTTCTCTTCATCAATAGTCCTGATTCCGACCGCACCATTGTCAAAGACATTGTCAACTTCAGAAGGTCCAAGCCAGTGAGTTTGGAATTTTTCTTGGAAGTTCTTGAACTTTGAATCAAAAAGTAATCCCCAATCTCCTGGATGAAATTTTCTTTCTTTAATGTATTTGTCATGCCATTTAGATCTCTGTTGTTGAACTTGGCTGCTTTTCTGGAAGGCATCTTGTCTTATTTCATCAATCTCATTGAGTTGTCCCATCCTTTGCTTTTGTGCTTTTGATAAGTCAAGATCCAACTGGACAGTTGTTTTATAGGTTTGGATCTAGAACTCTATTGGAAGTAAGACTTGCTTCCCATAACAAGTTCATAGGGAGTATGTTCTGTAGTGCTTCTCCACGTAATTCTATAGGCCCACAAAGCTTCTGGAAGCTTTTCTGCACAGTCCTTCCTATGTAAGTGTACAACCTTGGTGAGAATTACTTCAATCACCTTGTTTGTAGACTCAACTTGTCCATTGGCTTGTGGATGGTATGGAGTAGATTTTCGATGCTTGATTTTGTACTGTTCCACGAGCTTCTGCACTACTTTGTGTTATCACTCCTCCGGATCTCCCAGGCTGAGGAAGGGTCCAGCTGAGGTAACCACAAACCAACATTTTGACTTGGTATCTAGCCCTACCAGGCCGGAGAGGGCTCTCTCCAAAGAATCACAACCAAGAGGGTTGGATGGATTAGGGTTTTAGGGTAGTTATGATGTGCAGAAGGGTTTGATTGTTTGAAATGGGATTGCTTGGATGAGGATTAGGTCAAAGAGACTAGGTCATGGCAAATAAGGGTATGATTGTAGACATCTGATGGAGCAAGGTAGGTAGGCACTCAAACACTTTAAGGTTCTTGAGTGGGATGGATCAGACTGGTGAGGTGCTAGAAAAGCGAGACAAGCATGTATTCTTTGTAAACTGAAGAAAATGGACAAATTATGAAAATTTCCTCAAAACAGAGCATGTGAGATGTATTCTGCTCATCAACTTGAAAATCAGCATATCATAGAAGTGAAATGAAACATGGGAGTACAAAACATTCAAACATATGCAACAGAAGAAGAAACTATGTCAAAATTCCATACCACAAGTATTCCATCAAAATCGCTGCAACTCATTCATTAAATTTCTGCCAAATACTAATTACACTAGTGTCTTTGATCAATCCTACAACATCCAACTGAGTCCAACCTTTGAAAAGACTGAAAAATACAAGATATAGGCCTCAAACAAACTCCTCTCAGCTTCAGGGGTCGAATCCATGAGAGGAGGAACAATTCCACCAGAATCTGAACTGATAGCTAGAGTATAGGGTGGTCAAAGTGACTCATCCCTAATTACAATGAAACTGATTCATTACACCTCATTGAGTCCATTTACCTAATGTATTTACCCTAGTTAATAGTGAAAACACCATAATTACATTTACATCATCAATTACATAAGTAAAAACTTGATTTCCCAAGATGAAAATCAAATTTGCATAAAAAACAGTGAAAAATCATAAAACTGTCAAATGTACCATCTTTGTATCAAACACACCATCTATCTTGCAGCCGAGTTTTGAATGCCTTCCCGGTGTCCAAATTGAGCCTAGGATAGTTCATTTGAAACCTTGTCTTGTCTAGTTTCCAAATCTACCTTTAGTTTGTAGAATGGACTTGATTTGACCCTCCAAAAGTTGATTTTCCCAAGATTGCTCGGCGTGCAGCGCCAAGGTGAAAAAGGAGGCAGAACATTGATTTTTTGTGTTTTTTCACTTTTTCTCCTGCCAGTTGTGCAAACCAAGCCTAGCAAAGTTGTTTTCCTGCATGTCTTCCCTACTTTGAACCCAATGGTGGTCTCCTTTTGTGCAAAAACTGCCTCAAACAAAAGCGCAACGCCAAAGGCACTGCGTGCTTGGCATTCTAGCTGTCACAAAATTGTCTATGATTGTTGAAAAACACAAAAAACTTCAAAATTAACCCAAAGCTTGTCATAATTGCTGAAATGATTGCTAATCATGTGGTTTATGCATGGAGTGAGGCTTCAACAAGGATATCAAGTCTTCTTTCCTCTTATTGCTTGTTTAGGGCTTCAATCTTTACATTGGCCTTTCTTAAGTTTTGACCTTGCAATCTTGTTTCTCTTGGCATAGTGTTTTGCCATCCTCCTTTGAATGTCATTCTTTGTTGTCTGTCTTCCTCCTCCAATCTATCTTCCTCCTCACTGTAATTTTTTTCTCTTCTTCCGCCATGGTGTCTAAAAACCTAGGGAGATGAAATAATTCTGGAATATAGGTATGGGGAGTTAGGAATGGTGTGAGGAAATTCAGAGAGATGAGGGAAGGGGTTTATGGTTTAAGGGAAGTGACAAGGAGTGGGAATGTGATGGGATTTAGGATAGGGAATTTTATTATAGGTTAGGGGTTTTGGGAGCCTAGGCAAATGGAACACCTAGGTCTTAGGATTTTGGGAATAAAGGGCTTTGAGAAGTAGTGATATGATATGGGGGTTGGGAAAGGGTTTAATAGTGATATGGGAAGGGAATAAAAGTACTAGGGAGTGAAATTGGAGGTGTAGTTAGGATTTGATTATGATACTAGGGTTTAATCAAGGAAGACATTAAATTTTGCAATGATATTTAAAACACCACAAAATGACTTGAGGAATGCTAGGAGGGTGTATCTGAGCATTTACTTGCTGGAGGTGAAGAAAACCAATCTTGAAGTTTTTGGAGTGATGGCACTTTGTTTAGAGGCCGATGAGCAATTTTGGTCAAACGTGCAATGCACAACACAGGTGCGCAGTGAAACACACAAACGCGCAGCGTAACACTGAAACACACCCTCCACAACACAAATGCCCAACGTAATATTGAAACGCGCAACTTAACACACAGATGCGCCCTCCACAACACAAGTGCGAACGTTAACTTCAAATCAACTTTTGAGTGCCTTTCCGAAGTCCAAATTGAGCTCATGATAGCTCGTTGAAAATATCTCTCTCTTGGCTACACAATGGACCTATCACGCACTGAAAATGATCAAGTATAGCCCCTCAAAAGTCAATTCTCCCAAGAGTGGTCAAAAAGTGCAGAATGGGGGTGCAAAAATGCAGTGTGCTCTTGCAGGCAACTTTTGGAGGCCTTCCTCAACTCCAAATTGAGCTCATGATAGCTCATTGGAAAGCTCTCTCTATCTAGTTATCACTTGACTTATCAAGCAAGTCACATGGACACTCCAGCTAGGAGAAAAAAATGATTTCCCCAAGGTCACTCTAGAAGTGCAACAACTCTCTTGTAGCAACTGTATTTTTGACATTTCTCCCAAACCATAACACCTGTATAAAAAATGAAACAGGTTTTTGTTTCTTGTCCTCTGATGGACAAAAACCTCTCTCACTTTTGTAAAATTCATCTTTGTTTGGTTGGAAACATACTTTGAAGAAAAATCGGCCCTATCTGTGGCAAATGATTTTGTCCCTTGGAATGACTTTTCTGAAAAATGATGGAGACATGATGTTTATGAGTTGGAGTGGCCTCATACTTGCTGATATGACCTCCCTTATGCCTCCTCTGCTTAGATGTCTTTGATTCCATAGGAAATCCTAGTTCAGCAGGAGAAGAAATTAGGGTTTAGTGCTTGTGGAAAATGATGATTTAGGCACCCTTGGGAAAAGACAAATCCCTTTGGCATTCACTTAAACTTTTGAAACTTTACCCTTTCACTTGACTATTTCCTTTAACAAATTGATCTTTTGATGGTCTGGCACCTTTGGAACACTGAGTTAACAGCTTGGGAACCTTGTACTTATTACATTTAAATGGCATAAAATTACAGAATTAAAATTAAAAATATTACATTTGAACTCAAAATTACATGATGAAATAAGCATTTCCTTTTACAAATCATCTTCACATGGTGAAGAGAGGTTACTAATCATTTTGAAACTTGTTGGCTTTATGCAATGGAGTGGAATTTTGTTGAACCATGAAAACCCTAATGACCTAATGAAAACCTTGATTGGATTGACCTTTGATGACATGACTGATGTGATGGCATGATGTCATTAACTTTATGGATAATGGATACTCATCAAGGTATGGAAGTGTGCCAGCAAGTAATCAAATTTGAGGGAGAGTGATGATTTTTTTATTTTAGGATTACCATCAGTGAGTGAATTTTGGAATGCAACCTAGTGGAATGACAAAATTTTGAATGAGACCCTAATATGCAATGAAAAGAGGATTTTTGATCACTGATGGCAGGATGCAAATACTGACACTAACACTTTGGATGTAAACTGTGTTACTTGATTTGTTACAATTTCTCTTGGGGCACCAAAACGAGTGAAAATGTCCTAAAAAAAAATGAAACTACAACATTTTTAGTAGCAAAAGGAAGTGCTTTAGCTTCTACCCATTTATTGACATAATCAGTACATACCAGAATATACCTTTTTTGTTTTGAAGGTGGATTGATTGGACCAACAAAATCTAGCACCCATTTCTCAAAAGGTTCAATGAGTACCTGAGGTTGTAGTGGCATTTCATTTGAAAGAGTAGGTTTCCCCATCCTTTGACAACTGTCACATCTCCTAACATATTCCTTGGTATTCTTGAAAATGGAAGGCCAATAATATCCTAAGAGAAGGACCTTATAAGCAGTTCTTCTGTCAGAGAAATGTCCTCCACATGGTTCATCATGGCATGCTTTAAGTATTTATGGTAACTTGTCTTCTCGAACACATCTTCTGATGATGAGATCTGGTCTTGTTTTGTACAATTCTTCGTTTATCCATGAGTAAGATGCGATGTTTTGAATTATCCTCCTCTTTTCTCTAGGAGACAAATGAAATGGTAATTTCCTTGTATCTAAATAATTAGCAATATCTACACACCAAGGTGATTTGGGAGATACTGCAAAAAGATATTCATCTGGATATTTATCCTCCACATGCTTATCATTGTTATCATTTTGAATTCTAGATAAAAAGTAGACGATTGTATTTTGTTTTCTGGGTCGATCTAGAATGGTGATGTTGAATTCTTGTAACAGTAAGAGCTATCTGGTTATTCTGCCATTAGTGATTGGTTTATTCATTAGATATCTAATGGAAGAATGGTCTGTGTGAATGAAAGTTTCATAGCTAGTTATATAATGTCCAAATTTATTAATGGCATGAACTACAGCTAAAAACTCTTTCTCAGTTACAGCATAATTTAGCTCTGATGGAGTTAAATTTTTACTAGTATAATAGATTGCATAAGGAGTAAGGTCTTTTTGTCCTGACATAGCTCCTAAGGTTGTGTGTGAAGTATTGATTGATATATGAAAAGGCAATTTCCAATTAGGTCCTTTTAAACTAGGTGCCTTAGAGATTTTCTTTTACAAAGTTTCAAAAGCATTTTGACAATCAGAGTCCCAACTGAATTCACAGTCTTTGGTAAGAAGTATGAAAAGTGGAGATGCAATTTTTGTGAAGTTTTCTATGAATCTTCTATAGTATCCAGTAAAACTAAGAAAACTCCTAACATCTCATTGACAATTTGGTACTAATAATTTAGAAATTTGGTAATGATAATTTAGAAATGACCTCTAATTTAGATGAGTCTACCTTAATTCCATTTCTTGAAATATGGTGACCTAAAATCCTTCATTAAACATCATAAAAGATTTCTCATGACTTAACAAAAGATTTGTTTCTTTACATCTTATTAGAACTTTTTCTAAATTTTCATGTGCCTCTTCAAAAGAATTTTTGTAAACCGTGAAATCATCCATATATACTTCCACACAATCATGAATAAGATCAGAGAAAATTCCGAGGACTGCTCTTTGGAATGTTGCTGGAGCACTGCATAATCCAAAAGGAAGTACTTGGTAAGCATAAGTTCCCCATGCCAGGGAAATGTGATTTTATCTTGATCTTCAGGCGCTACCTGAATTTGATTGTATCCACTAAAATCGTCCAAAAATGAAAAATACTTTTTCCCTGCTAATGTGTCTAAAACTTGATCTATGAAAGGAAGTGGAAGGTGGTATTTTAATGTTGGCTTATTCAATTCCTTGTAATCGATACATACTCTCCATTTCCCATTTTTCTTAGGAACGATTACTAGGGGTGAAACCCACTGACTGCCTAATATTGGATAGATGAAGTTTACATTCAACGGTTTTTTGTAATTCCTCCTTAACAATTTCTTTCAGATTTGGATTCATTCTTTTTTGTGGCTGTCTAACTAGTCTCACACACTGTTCAATGTAGATATGGTGCATGCAAGCTTTATGATTAATTCCTTTCATATCAATGTATTCCCATGCATAAGTAGAAGAGTGTTTTTGTAAAATATCTACCAGTTATTTTTTCTGTTATTCTTCCAGGTTTTCATTAATGTTCAAAGTTTTGCTTAGAAAAATTTCTATTGAAGAATTTCCAAATTTTCCCATAGAGTGTAAAGACATTTCTCTAGATGATAGATATTCGATTCGACTACGATCATAATGTAAGGAGGGTTTATTATTTTCCATTAGATTTAAAATTTGGTCCCCCTCACTCACTTGTTCAGTAGTGAAAACAAGTTATATATCATCATCACCATCTACCCATTCCTCACTCTCTATTTCTATTGTTGTTTTTGCAAGGGGATATAATGTAAATTTCTTTGTGTAACTTCCATCTGAGATAAACATGTCACCTGATCTACAACTGATGAAAGCATCAATTGTAGCTAACCAAGGCCTTCCTAGGATTAATGGATGTCTTCTTAAATTATTATTGGGTGTTAAAACCATGAAGGCGATAGGATATTCCCAGGAATTTAAGGATATACAAACATCTTATAACACACCATCAAGTTTAATTACAGATCTATCTGTGAATTGCAACAATGTTGGTGTGTATTGAAGATTAGGAAGCCTTAATGAATCCGTAATTTGTTTACTCATTATGTTTATGGCTGCTCTTAGATCAATCAGTGCATTTGGTATTTCAATTCCATTGATGTGAATTTTCACAATGGAGCTCTCTGGATCTAGATATTTTTGTGTTGTTGCTTTCCCCATCATGATGTCTGCAATTTTTCCAACTAATTGAATTCTTTTTATGTCTTTTCTCTTTCTTCTTGATCTTGGAGTACTCAATTCGTTCACTGTTTTTGCAAAAATTGATATTTCTTTCATGGCGTGCAATAAAGGAATTTTTATACAAACATTTTTTAATTCATCCATCATATCATAATCAGGCAATGTGATTTGTTTTTCTACTCCATCAATTTTCAACCGTTCAGGAAAAGGTGGTTTAATTGATACTGAGGGTTGTTCTATAATAGGGTTATCATCAGAAATTATAGGAACATTCTCTGTTTGGTTATTTTCTTTCTGAGGAAGAGAAATTTCTCCTTCTTCAGATTGATTTTTATCTTTTTGAAGATTTGTCCTTGCTTCCTGAATGACAACAGGGGGTTTTCTTTGTAATACTCTATCAGATCTTAATTGAACATTATTTAGAGCTAGTGGAGTTATTACATAGGTTTGAGGATTCTTTCCTTCCATATTGTGTGACATTTTATTATTTGGATTCAGAAGTGGTTGAGCAGGTAATTGATTTGGTTTTTGTGCAAATGGTAGGGAGAGTTGTGGATTTTGATTTTGGATTTGAACTTGAGGTAATTGATTAGCTTGAGGAATTTGATTAGGTTGATGGATTTGATTAGACTGAGGTAAGCATTGTGGTGGGAAATTATGATAGGATGGTCAATATTGTTGATATTGAGCATAAGCCCCATAAGGATTTTGCCATCCCTGATTCCAAGATTGTGATTGTGGCTGAGCCCAAGGCTGCCAAGATGGATTCCAATTACTTTGTGAAGCCTGAGAAAATTGTTGTGATTTAAAGCCTAGTGGTTGATTTGCTTGAGAGTTTTTCCATGGTCTTTTGACAATAAAACAAAGAGGGTCTACTTGTTCTGGTATTCTTTCATTATTAAATACAACCTTAAGACCTGGTAGAGAAGGACATTCTTTAGTATTATGGTTATCTGCACATATGGCACAAGTTTCCTTGGTTTTTAAGTCTAAAGGACATTCTCTCAGAGCATGCTTCTTTCTACACCTGGGGCAAAAGATGGATAATGCAACATTTTCGGTCTTTTGCTTGTTTTGTATTTTAAGGGTATCAATTTGTTCGCTAAAACTCCCTAAAATATCTGTCTTGAAAGTATCAATCAAGCTTCCTAATTCTGCCCTACTGACTGTCCCAGCTGCAGATTTATTGATTCTTGATAAGAGAGTATCCCTAGGACTTTTTCCAACTTGTGTTTTACTCCTTGAGATATGCACACATAGATCACAAATATCTGTAAACGGTAATTGAGAAATATCTCCTTTTCCTATCAAGTTAAGGAGATCAATCCACTCATCTCTAATAGATTTGAGTAGGAGGGCTTTCAAAGTTTCCTCATCCAGACTATCCATTTTTTCCCTTTTAAGATTATAAACAAATCTCTCAACTAAGTCTTCAAGATTCTCATTTTCTTTCTATGTCATTTTGAAGACTTCGTCCCTAATGTTGTGAGGCATACAATAGTCCCTATATTTCTCTAAGAATGCTTCTTTCATTTGTGCCCATGTCCTTATAGTATTCGTTCCTAGACTCATGAACCATTTCAATGCTGAATCCTTTAAGGTAGTAGGGAACAATTTTAATTTTTGAGAATCATGTAAATAATCATATGATATGCATAATACTTCAAATTCGAAGAGAAATGTCTCTGGGTCTTCACTTCTTTTTCCATGGAAATTAGGAAGAATAGAAGGTGAAACATCCTTCATTGTGAGGGTTGTATCCTCATCAAAGATAGGAAATCCAAAAGGGTCTTGATCTCCTCCACCTCTACCTCTGTCTCCACCTCCTCCTCTCCCTCTACCTCCTCCTCCAATCCTAGGTTGTTCACCATTGACATTGTGCACTTCTCCTTCTCCTTCTTCAACCATGATGGATTCTTCAGTGTCTGGTTCTTCTATCAATGGATAATCAAGATGAATTTCTTGTTCCTCTTCTTCACTAGGAATTTCTAATTCTTCTCCTAGAATTTGTTCACCAGTGGAAGATAGAAAAACCACTCCTGTAGTTGGGGATGTAGGATCTTCTTCTACTTTGATTATAGCTTCAGTAGATGAAGTAGGTGAAGTTCTGGTTTGGATTTCAGATCTTAAGACTTTAGGAAGTCTTTGTTGGCCTATGGATGGAATTCAAGTTTGAGTGGGTGGTGTGGAACTTCGAGGTCGTGGTGGAGTTAGCGGAGTTCTGGGAATTAAGCTTTTTCCTCATCCTACAAATCTACCTCTAGAGTCTCTTTCCCTATGCATGTCATGTATTTATTTGATTTTTTTTTTTAACTTCTATTTGCACATCCCCAGAAATGACGCCAAAATGTTTAGCCAATTTAATGTTCTTAAATTATAACCATAAATTATCGACCAAGGCAGGTAAACTAATGAAGTGCAAGTGCACTATATGTGCTAGAAGTATTTTATGTTGTTAAGGTGATTGTGTTATCATTATCTAAATTAATGTCGAACTCTAGTGTTAAGGTGATATTATTATCTATACTAGGATGTTATTCCTAAGATTTTATTGTTAATTGATTATTCTAAATTAGTTCTAATTGAGTTGAGTTTTTGGAATGATTGGAGAATGATTTTAACTCTTTTCAATAGATGTGTTACGTTAATCTTCCGTTCAACTTATCAATTTTTTTTGGATTTTTATGCTGTAGCTAAACAAAGCTAATTATGAAAGCATGAAATGACATAAAGAAAATCCTAATTTATCAACTTGGAAAAGAAATGTGCTTGAATTCAGAAGCTGAAAAACACTGCCACTCTTATCTACTGCAACTTTATTTCAATGTAGAAAGCAAAACAAAAACGAAATTATTGAGCTATGAAATCACTAAGCTATTCTAGGAAAATGAATAAAATGAAATTACTGAGTTTATGCTAGTTATTAAGCAAATGAAATGAATGATACAGTAATCATTCAAGTGAAGCTAGTCGTGACCTTCATTGAACTGCATCTTAAAAACATGAAAACAGGGCATCCATGAATTAAATCTATGAAATAACAACTGAAAAGGAAAATCTAATTACTGTGAATCAGAGACCTGATCTACATGCAGGGGCCTTCCACGAGGCAGTTAGTCGCCTTAGATCAACAACACATAAAATATATAAAATAAGAACTTTGCATTAAGCGAAAAAGAGTTCTACAAGATTCTCAAATTACATACGGTGGTACACGCATTACACAAAGCTTCCAGTGTTTTTATAGAGTTCTTTTTAACAATACGAGCAATTTAAGCCTACAGCCTATAGGACTTCACTATAGTCCTTATCAAAACTAGATCATATTGCTTATTTGTTGATTTGCTATTTAAAAATCAAATTAATGAAATCTCTTAAAATTCGGACTCAGTTCCAGCATGCTATCCTGCTGTTGACCACCATGGTTGACCATGTTATAGTACGGATCTCTTGGTGAATTAGTTCGAGTAAATAGGAAGAAATCCATGAGAGAGTCATTCCCTATCTACCCATATACTCCTTTCCTGAGCTGGCACACTTGAACTCTGTCAACAATGGAAGTGTCTACAGATCTGCGGATTGGCTGCAGAATGAGATCAATTTTGTAGCTGCATGTAAACTTTAACAGAACAATAAGGCATATTGACAAAATAAAAAAGAGGACATATGAATGTTTACCTTGTCAAAACCTTATGTTTGTTGCATTTAGTTGGATGACAGTGGTAGGAAAAGGAGGTAAATATCGGCAAAAAGGATGTCAAGATAAAGCTATTCTGGGACTACAATCTTCTTCTTGAATAGATTTACAAGAAGTTTCTTGACCATATAGCTTCACATGTTGTGTTAGCTACCATATACTCAGCGTCAGCCAAGCTCAGTGCTACAGACTTCTGCTTCTTACCACACCAGGAGGTCATCCCAAATCCAATATCGAAGCAATAACCAGTGGTACTTTTCCTGTCTACTGAACTTCCTACCCAATCTGCGTTAGTGAATCCACTCAATTTGATATCATCGCCCTTGGTGTATCTTAATCCAAAATTGATTATTCCTCGCACATAACTGAGAATGTGCTTTGCTGCTACCCATTGCGCCCTTTTTGATTCCACCATGAACTGACTAAGGGTGTTGACAGCATAACATATGTCTAGCCTGGTGTTGACCAGATACATAAGTGACCCAATGAGTTGTTTGTATAAGGTGGGGGTCCACTGCCTTGTCTCTGGATGCATCTATTTTTTCCCATTGGTAATCATAGGCGTAGCCATAGGTCGACAATCCTGCATTTTGAATCTTTTCCGAATTTCTAACGCATATCTACCTTGGCCAAGGTCTCACCATCCTGCTGCCAAACTTCCAATCCCATAATCTAGTGCATTAGCCCCAAATCCTTCATGTCAAATTCTGTTTCCAAGTTCTTTTTGCAATCCTCTATGATTCTGGATGATTCCGTAAAAAAAGATCATCCACATATAATACCAGAATTAACGGTTCATCTTCTACTAACAGATAATAAAGATTGGGATCGACATCGCTCTTGATGAATCCCAACTGCGGTAAGTAGCTATCAATTCAACCATACCAAGCTCTAGGTGCTTGTTTCAACCCATAGAAGGCTTTCTTCAATCTACACGAGTTCTCTTTTCATGTGTTTTGAAACCTTCTGGTTGTTCGATAGATACCTCTTCTTCTATCACCCCATTCAAGAACGTTGTCTTGACATCCATTTGGTGACTCTCCCATCCCATTTGTGCTGTAAGGGATATAATGGATTTGATGGAGGTATACTGAGCTACTGGGACAAAGGTCTTTTCATAGTCTATTCCTCCCTTTTGAGCATACCCTTTTGTGACAAACCTAGCCTTATACTTGTCTATGTTGCCATCTGCAACGTACTTGATCTTGTAGATCCATCTCGAACCCACAATTGATCTGTTCTCTAGTCTTGGTACAATTTCCCAGACATCGTTTGTCATAATGGAACTATACTCTTTTACAATGGCATCCACCCATGCTTCGTGTTGTAAGGCTTCACAAAAACTAGAGGGTTTTTCGACCTGAGTTACCAATGCGTGGTACCCGTTAGGTTGTCTACACTCCCTTTTCTCAGCTCTAGGATCTCCAACAAATCCCTCTATGATCCTCAGAGTCTATCGTACCTCTTGGCTACTCCTTCCACTGGTGGTGGGAAGTTCCATTTGTTCTTCTTCTTGTTGTTGTACCTGTTGTGACACTCTGGGCTCCTCTTCTCTTGAGGAGATGTTAGTACTGGTTACAGTGCTTGAATCAGATGCCTGTCTTTCTGCTAGATCTGCTCCCTGTTGCTGGACCAGAGGAACATCCTTAGCTTATTCTTCAAAAGGAATCTTTCGAGATTTCCTGAAAGTTCTATCTTCCATGAACTTTACATCTCGCCTTACTACAATCTTCCTACTGGTCGGAATGTAGATTCGGTATGCCTTTGAAGTCTCTTTGTAACCCACTAGATATCCAACTTCGGTAGTCTGATCTAACTTGCTTCGCTTCTCATCTGGAATATGACAATAAGCGACACTTCCAAATATCCTGAGGTGACTCACTTTTGGCTTCTTTTCCGTGAAAACACCCTCTGGCATCTTCTTTCCTAAAGCCTTGTGAGGGATCTTGTTCTGAATGTATACAACTGTGTTGCACACTTCTGCCCATAGAAACTTCATAGATTTTGATCATATAACATCACCTTTGCCGCTCTAATGATAGTTATGTTCTTCTTTTTCGTGACTCCATTCCGTTTTGGATTATAAGGTGTTGTCAATTCTCTTTTGATCCCTTCTCTTGCGCAAAAATTAATGAAGTTTGTATTCGTGTATTCTCCACCATTATCTGAGAGCAATATTTTGAGTTTCCTTGCTGTCAGGTTTTCCACTAGAGCCTTAAACTCCTTAAACCGATCAAAGACCTCATCCTTGGTTTTTGGGAAATAAATCCCATTTTTCCTGGAATGGTAATCTATGAAGGTGACAAAATACTCAGCACCACTGATAACTCTTGTAGACATTGGACCGCAGATGTCTGAGTGTATTAAACCCAATAAACTCTGAGCTCTATTGTTGCTTCTAGAATAAGTCGCTTTGGCGTACTTGCCTAGTACGCAACCTCTGCATGGATCATCATGCTTGGTAGTAAGCATTGAAACCCTCATAACAATTTCCTTGAGAATCCTTAACGCCCCATGATGTAAGTGTCCCATCTTTCCATGCCACAATTCATTCAAATCTTTCTCTCCACTGACATTATTGATTATCAGTGCCATAGGAGACTCAAGCTGCGACTTATATAACTTGTTGCTTCGAGTTCCAATCTGGGCCCTCCTTTTCAACTTAGGATGCTTGACATATACTCTGTTACTGATGTATACATCATATCCTTTATCTTGTAATTGAGATACTGAAATCAAATTTATTTCCATACCTGGCACATGCAGTATGTTAGTGGCCCGAAGACTATCTCCTATGACTGTTTGGAATGTAATGGTTCCCTTTCCTACTAGGGTGCATTTCATCCTGTTACCCATTGTGATTTGGAAGTTCATATGTTCTTCCTGATAGCTCGAGAAATGTTCTCGTTCTCCAGTCATATGAGCTGAAGCCCCGCTGTCAATGTACCAATCGTCCACTGATGCAGAACTCGAGAAGCAAGCAAATTCCTCTTCCAGCCTGGAAGCTAATTCGGAAATATTATGATCCATACTTGTTCTCCATGCTATTTTTCTATGCTGGTAATTTCTACAAGAGACTCCGTGAATCTTTTGGAGATCGATTTGCTGCCAATGTGGCACCACCACCCAATATTGCAGAAATCACTGCCATCTTGCTTGATCTTCGCTTTAATGCCATGTGAAAAAATTATGCTGCAGTAATTGATTTATTTCTCCTACTTATTTACAATGATAAGTTATTTACCAGTGCTTCAGTAAATATCAAAATAAATTCAATTGCAGACTTATCAAATTATGAACTGAGAAAAGCAAGAGAAACACTGACACATGAACAATCACATTGACACACTTGTTTTTGGACAATAGTCCCCGAAAAAACCCAATGCAAGAAAACTGATGCAACAGATTTGAGGGTCTCTATTATTGACAATAAATTTCTAAATACAATCTAGATGCCCCAGAGAAATGTCAATCCACTCAGAGAAGATAATTGATAGAAAAATAGTGAGAATTTTCTCACACTGAATCTAGAGATTTTGCACTGGCCCCAGCACCTAGATGACCCACTGCGCAGTCTCTATGTGAGCCTACGCAGTCACTTCGTGGCTTCTACTTGGAGACTCCCTCTCACTGCGTCATCCTTGTTGTTGTTGCGTCTGTTGCTGAGAGAACGTGATTTCATCTATCAATCACCCATAGTGATTCTTGACACTGATCTCTGCTATCCCCCAGCAGTTCTTCGTCAACCTCCTCCAGTTGTTGCGTAGTCCCTCCTTGGCACTGCGCTGCCTCTCTGATCCTTCACTGTCTTCTCTGAAGTATATTCACTGGAAATAACTTCCTTCTAGTATTGCCTCTGATCCTCACTGCTTGATCACTTGTTCGAATTCCTTAGCCAACCATGCCCTAGAAATATCGAACTGACTGATCAACCCTTTGTGTGTTTTTGAATGAACCCCAAGCCTTCTTATACTTTTCTCGTTGAGATTTCAATGGCCGAGATTAAGTCTCTAATCAACAACTAAAATTGAACACTTGACTTGATCTGCTTTCTAGAACATTCTCACCCATATTTTGATTGATATCCATTAATACTTTAATTTTCCTAAGTTTAGACTTAGAAACCCCATTAAAAATATTAATTATTTTAATAAAATACAATCTGAGGGAATTTTACCAAATGGTTTCTAGGTTCTTTAGAACTCATGTGCCGTAGCCTCTCCACTAATTTTCATGGCTAAAGCACATTCGATGCTACCAAAAACTAACAATCAACATTTGAGAACAAGGATTAGCTATGACATCTCCATAAAGAAGGTATGAAGACCTTGATAGGTATGTTGAAAAAGGAAAACCTTGGTAATATGTATCTTGGAGATGGATTCATACATGTGCAAGATGTTGATGCTGCAAGAAGTTGATGTCATGACCAAAGGCCATCATAAAAAGGTAACTTTGACTTGATGTTCATTTTGATTTTTGAAAATATCTGGTTGGGTTGTTCTAGGGCTACCGAAAGAAGGTTGTAGAAGTCACCTACATCTAATACTCATGTGATTGGATGGAAGATCTTGAAAAAAACATGGCTTGAAAGAGGTAGTTGTGTGAAGAAAAGCTAGATGTGGACTAGAAGATCACTTTTCGATGAAAAGAAGGATGACATGACTATTGGTTCAACACTATGGTTCGTTTAAGCGAAAGTGATGGAGAACATGGTCGATGCCCTACGATAAAGTGATGATGAAGAAGGCTCCATGATGAAGAAGATGAAGTTCATGGCATGATGTAGAAAGAGGATCCCTACAAGCAGTTGATTGTACCATGATCTCCACTAAAGAGCAGATAGTTGTTATTGGAAACAAGTCCCTAGTTGAGAGGGAGTTTGGACAAGTCCCTTGTTAAAAACGAAGCTTGGGAATATTCCTTTTTAGGAATGTGTAGGTCCTTCCTAGTTGAGAGGGAGAGATAGACACATCATTCTTGTCTTCATGTTATGAATACAAAATGGAGGATTGCGTAACCATCTAAGATTGATTCTGATACTCTTTGAGGATGTGGTAGGGCATCTAGTAGGCAAGAGTAGTCGAAGAGGAAATTCCTTGAGCATGTGTTATTCCAAGATAAGAATAGTCCTAAAAGGACATACCTTGCGAAAATTCAGATGGGGTATGTTCCTTGAGAGACAATGATGAAAGATGTCTATTAGTCATTGTCTCACCAACATTGTGCTCCGATCTTGTGGAGAGATAGAGTTGATAGTCAAGGCGTTCCTATATGACAATGTTGGTTGATATGATGAGATGCACAGATATAAGCTGATAAAATAGCTTATGAGATGACTTACCAATCCGACTCTTCTTATGAGAATTCTTCAGTATGAGAATGTCCAAGTAACATGTATGGATTATGAATACCTCCTTAGTTAAGAGGGAGTGTTGAAATAAGTAACTAGGTTCGGTCTTCACAATGTCTGTTGTAATCATAATTTTATATATTTGATATTAAAGAGAAAATAAATTTATTAATGTCATTCTTGATGCATGGGTTTCATGCTCAATATAAATTTATTTGTAGGTCAAGCACCCATTGAGTGCTCCTAGGTTTGTCATAGAATTATGAAGTCGAAAGATTCATGTCATACGTGTAAGACCCCTTTGGGCATGTTGTGTCTTGTAAAGTAATTTTTTGTAAAGTCAAAAGTGTCATAAAGACCCTCCAAGACCTTGTCAAACAAGTCGGCCTAGAAGAAGGATCAAATTGGCCTCGTGGACAACAATTCAACCTTTAGGGAAGCCTATATATAAGCGACATCAACCTCACTTGAAGATCACTCAATCACGACACAAGAAATTCAATCAAGGAAGAGAAAGAGACCTAAAAGAGCGAAGAAGAGCACTGAAGCAACAAAGTCTTTGAGTATTGTTTTTGGCCTATCTTCTCCTCATATGTGCGAAGATTGGGGCAACTTTACTAAAGTAAAGTCGAAGTTGTAGAAGAAATTACTAGGAAGTCAAAGTTGTAGAAGCAACTGCTGGGAAGTCGAAGTTGCAGAAGAAACTGTTGGGGATGGTCGAAGTTGTTGGAAGTTGTCGGGTCGAAGTTGTTGGAAGTTGCTAGGTCGAAGTTGCTGGGTCAAAATTGTTGGAAGCTGGTAGGTCAAAGTAGCTGGAAAAGTTCATTAAAAAGGAGAAGTTTGACTTGGTCTTCGAGGAGTCTTTGACAAGGGTCTTAGGTCTTGGAGATCGTCATATGAACATTCTATGAGAAGAGAAGAATTGTTATGGGTTTTCCTCTCAAGAGGAGAGGTTTTGTCCCAGCTTGTAGCTTGCATTTTGTGTCCTATTGTCTATTTGATCTTCATAGTTTGGTAGTTGTTTGATGATAAGAACATAATAATAATCAAGTGGAAGAAGAAGCTAATCAAGTTAAGTAAAAGTACATCACAGGTAGTTATTAAAGTAAATGAAATCACCTTATCTAGCTACCCCTAGATTTCTCAACACCCTTGAGATATCGAAAGATATTCTTCACAACAACAACATGGGATTCTTTTGTTCTTGCCTGGAAATGTGCTACCTATCCAACTGCCTGCATTACATTTGGCTTGCAAGTGTGAAAATTCCTACACTCTGAAAGAACCCCTACTGCAGCAAATCTGAGTCTACTTCACCTACTTGATTTTTAAATTACAAGTTGTTCTTCTGAATATTGAAGCAAATTACTTCTGCAGCCTCCACTAATTAAATATTTGATCTCATGAAGCAGATAACATAGCATAGAACAAGATACATACGACACACTTATTTTTGGACACTATAGTCCCCGAAAAAACCCAATGCAGGAAAACTGGTGCAGCAGCTCTGAGAGTTTATTATTATGCAGGAGAAATATCTAAATACAAATCTAGGATGCTCATCTAGCAATCCTTTACAGAGAAAATACCGGCAGAAAATTTGAGTGAAATTTACCTCACTTCACCCAACATAATTCCAGCTGGTCCGGCACAAGATTAGCTAACCCCGGCTACTTCTGCGCTGGCTTTGCGTAAGCCCTGTGTCACCTTCTCTGCCCTCTGTGTCAGCTCTCCCGGTTGTTCCGGTAGTTCTCAGTAGTTCCGGTTGTTCCGACAGTTTTGGATTTTGCGTGACAGGCAACTTTTCTACTCTACGCAAGCCTTTCTGGCTCTGCATCAGGACTGCGTGGGCTCAAAATGGCCCAACGTCAACTCTCCTGACTTTTGCACTGCCTCTCTGTAAGCTCTCTTTGCCTCTCTGTCAATATTCTTCGGAAAGTTCTTCTCTCGGATTCTCACTGCCCCTCAGTTTCTAGATCTCCCCAATCAATTTTCCTCCTGAGAACTTCTCACCTCAGAAGATCGATTTCCTCATTCTGTGTGTGTGTGTTTCCAAATGAACCCCAAGCCTCCATTTTATACTTTTCCTGTTGAGTCTTCAACAACTATGATTAAGTCTTTAATCAACAGCTAAGATTAAAACATGACTAGATCCACCTTCTAAATCATTCTCACCCATATTTTGATTAATACCCATTAATATTTTAATTTTCCTAAGTTTAGACTTAGGAACCCCATTAAAAATATTAATTATTTTAATAAAATACAATCCAGGTGGAATTTCACCAGACGGTTTCTGGGTTCTTTAGAACTCATGTGCCTTAGCCTCTCCACCAATTTTCAAGGCTAGAGCACTTCCGATGCTACTAAAAAACTAACACTCCCTCTTAGTGAGGAAAGTGCTGCAGTAACAATGTCTACCTGCATGCTGCTATGTTTCTGAAGCACCTCCATTCTGCAGTGTTGCTGCCACCAACACTGTGTTGCTGTTGCTATTGTATTGTTGCCCATGACACTACTACTGCCACTACTGCATCTGTACTACAACTCCCTCTCAAACACTACATCTGCTATGCTGCTAGCACTGCCACTGCTAACACCGCATCCGTACTGCAACTTAGTTGCTGAGAGAAGCAATTGAAAAAACATCCAAAATTAATTGAACTTAATTGTGTTCAACATAATACCATGGATGTTGGAATCTAACTGCTACTAGTCTCTGACCCTCTGAGTCTTCTGCACTGCCGCTGACTTCTACACTATGCCAACTGCACCGCTGCCAACCTTACTCTGCGTTGATTAGTCTTTGGTCCAAGCTACTGCATCTATCCTTCAAACAATCCACTGCATCATCTGACACTAAGTCCATCTCGCTATTGCTGAATCTTGGGCTCCTGTAGCAAGGAATTTATCCAAGAGGTGGACTCCTCAAGGATCTTGCCCACATGTACTCCTTCCAACTACAACTCAATATCACCCCATTTCCCTCCTGGAGATGCATGGGCACTCATGGCATACTCTTCCTCGTCTATCTTCACGACTGCAACCTTTGGATCATGCTTCTCATCCTTATCCTTTTGCTTCAAAGGACACTAAGATGCAAAGTGACCCATCTCGCCACATCTAAAACATTTCACCTTCGAAATGTCCTTCCACTTTGACTTTTGCTTGTTCCTTCGATGCTAGAGCTGCGTTTCCTCCTCCTCCTTCGTCTTTGTGCCACTCCCACTGTTGCCATCAAGGTTGACCTTCACTAGGTCTCTCCTTCACTCCTCTTGTTGAAGAGTCACCCACATCTCCTCCAATGACGGTAGTCTTTCCCTGCCCAATATACTTTGGACGAAGACTTGCCATGCATCCGAGACTCCATTCAAGGCTATCCTCACCATCGTGGTTGACGGAGGAGTGCACCCCACTGCAACAAGCTAGTCTCTAATGTCCTGAACAATGTTGCACGAAGCGGGAGCGAAGCGGAAGCGCGAAGCGGAAGCGCGAAGCGGAAGCGCGGAGTGCGGAAGCGTCATTTTCCAAAAATCTAGGAAGCGAAGCGTCCGCGGAAGCGTCTGCTATATATATATATTTTTTTATA
>APFE030594287.1:40912-95435 GCA_000404065.3 Pinus taeda | reverse complement strand
GGGGGGGGGGGGGGGGGGGGGGGCGATTCCTGCAACTATGGTCCTGAAGACATTGAAGATAGGGGTTCACCCCTTCTTTTTGCATCAAAGTCCGTTGCAACCTCTGCTCCAAATATATCTTCTGTTGTTTGGAAGAGCCTTCATATAGAGAAGACAAGGCTTCCCACATCTCCCGGGCTGTATCCTTGCCTTGTAAGTGTGAGACAACATGATCTCGAACTCCATCGAGGACGAGTCTCTTTGCCTTCCCGTGCTCGGCCTTGTACTTCTTCTTCTTATCATTGTCAGCAGGAATAGCTACAACATTATTGACATAGGCCTTGAGATCATATTCCTCCAGAACAACTAAGATTTCGGTCTTCCATATGACATAGTTGGAAGCTCCTTCCAACCTGTCTTGATCTCTGAGCCCATGCGATGCCATCTCACCCAACTATCGAATTGACTCCTCTAGTCACTGCTTAGCACTGCTCAGCAAGTGAGAAATTCGAACTTTTTGGTGAAATGTTCACTGAGGAAAAAATTCCCCTTCTATGTGTCTTCGTTCTTTTCCAACAGATTTCTGTCCCAGCAGAAACTGCGCCCTTTAAGCACTACGCTGAGGCTCTGCATCACTCCCTCTGCCTCTGCAAACTCATGAACTAGAAATCATACTTCTTGGTCGTCTCACTCAGAGAGAGATTTCCTCGGATCTGCTTCTCGGCAAGGACTGCACAATTGGGGGATTTGAATTGCTGCCAAGTGCAGCTTTTGGCATCTCTGCTCAACGTTGGATCTACTTTTCCTGTTTCAAAATCAATCCTCTGATACCATGTGAAAATTCCTACATTTTGAAGGAATCCCTACTACAGCAAATCTGAATCTACTTCACCTACTTGATTTTTAAATTACATTCATCAAGTTTTTCTTCTGAATATTGAAGCAAATTACTTCTACAGCCTACACTAATTAAATATCTGATCTCATGAAACAGAAAACAAAGCAAAGAACAAGATACATAGGACACACTTATTTTTAGGCACAATAGCCTGCTCTGCACAGGCCTTTTTGGCAATGCGTCAAGACTACGTAGACCCAAACTGGTCCAGCGTCAGCTCTCCTGGCTTTTGCGTTGCCTCTCTATAAGCTCTCTCCGCCTCTCTGTCAGTATTCTTCAGAAAGGCCTTCTCCCGGATGCGCACTACGCCTCAGCGGCTAGATCTCTCCAATCAATTTTCCTTCAGAGAACTTCTCACCTCAAAAAATCGATTTCCTCAATCTCTCTGTGTGTTTCCAAATGAACCCCAAGCCTCCATTTTGTACTTTTCCTATTGAGACTTCAACGACCGATATTAAATCTCTAATCAACATTTAAGATTAAAACATGACATGATCTGCCTTCTAGATCATTCTCACCCATATTTTGATTAATACCCATTAATATTTTAATTTAACTAAGTTTAGACTTAGGGACCCCATTAAAAATATTAGTTATTTTAATAAAATACAATCTGAGTGGAATTTCACCAAACGATTTCTGGGTTCTTTAGAATTCACGCGCCTTCGCATCTCCACCAATTTTCAAGGCTAGAGCACTTCCGATGCTACCAAAAACTAACGGGAAGTTGTCATATATAGAAGATTTCCAATCATAGATATATACATCCTCTGGTTGTATATATCATCCAAGCTCAACTTGCAACTAGTCACCATTTGGGTGCTCACTGGTTTGCAATCTCTTGTTTGAAATCTTTTCAACATTTCTTTGATATACTTCGTTTGACAGATGAATATGCCCTTATCTCCCTAAAATATCTAAAGTTCCAAGAAGAAGGTCAATTCACAAAGCAATGATATCTTAAACTCACTCTACATATTTGATGCAAACTTCTTGCTTAACCTGTCATCATTGCTGCAAGAAATGATGTCATCCACACATACTTCAATGATGGTCAAATTGTCATGTTCAACCTTTACATAAAGGTTTCTATCAACATTTCCTCTCTTGAACCCTTGTTTTCTGCAAGTACTTGTCAAGACGAGCATACTGAGCTCTAAGAGCCTGTTTGAGACCATATAATGTCTTTTTCAACTGTTAGTTTTTGGTATCATCAGATGTGCTCTAGCCATTAAAATTGCTGGAGAGGCTAAGGCACATGAGTTCTAAAGAACCCATAAATCGTTTGGTGAAATTCCACTTGGATTGTATTTTATTAAAATAATTAATATTAAAAATGGGGTTCCTAAGTGTAAATTTAGGAAAACTAAAGTATTAATCAAAATATGGGTGAGAATGTTCTAGAAAACGGATCAAGTCAAGTTCTTGATCTTAGCCATTAATTAGAGACTAAATCTCGACCGTTGAAGTCTCAACAAGAAAAGTATAAGAAGGAGACTTGGGGTTCATTTAGAAAAACACATATGGAGAGAACGAATTGATCTAGAGTTCGAAGTTTTTGGGGCTAGGAAGCTGAGAAATTCGAACTAAAGTGATCATTTTGCAGCAGAGGGACAGGGATAGCTCGGGGATACTGGGTAGAGAGGCGGAAAGCCACTAGTGGAGGCAGCACAATACCTAGAGGGGCTAACGCTGGGCTAGCCTGGGCCCATGTAGGCTTGACGTTGAACCAGGGAGAGCTAGTGCGAAGGAGAAGTTGCCCTCACGCAGAAATCCGAAATTGCCGGGGAGCTACCAGAATAGCCAGGAGAGGTTGACGCAGAAGCTCCAGGAGGCAGAAGAGACAGTGCAGGGCTAACATAGGGCCTATGCAAGGCTAGTGCAAAGACAGTTGGGGTTAGCTAGTTATGTTGTCGGATCAACCGGAAATTGTCAGGTGGAGTGAGATAATCTCACTCAGTTTTCCGCCATTATATTTTTCTCTGTAACTGGATTGCCGAGAGGGCATCCAACATTGTATTCAAAGTTGTTGCTTAATAATGTAAAACCCTCACGATTGCTGCTCCGGTTTTCCCACATTGGGTTTTTCCAGGGACAATTTTGTCGAAAAATAGCAGTGTCCTATGTATCTTGTTCTTTGCTCAATTTCTTGTTTCATGTAATCAAATTAAATTGGTGCAGGTTGCAGGAGTAATTTACTTTAGTGTTTTTCAAAAAATAACTTGATAATGTATATTAAAATCAAGTAGGAGAAGTAAATTCAGTTTTGCTTGAGCAGGGGTTCCTTGAGTATAGGAATTTTCACATGGTATGAGAGCATTGAGTTTGAAATAGGAAGAGCAGATCCAACACTGAGCAGAAAGGCCAGTAGCAACATTTGGCAGCAATTCGAATCCCCTTGAAGGGATTTCGTAGTCCTTGCGAGGAAAGCAGGGATTCCGAGGAAATCTCTCTCTGAGAGAATTGACAAAGGTACGATTTCTGGTTCGTGAGTTTGTAGAGGCAAAGGGAGTGATGCAGAGCCTTAGTGCAGTGCTTGAAGGGCACAGTTTCTGCCGTGGCAGGAATCCATTAGAAAAGAGCGAAGAGACATACAAGGGGAATTTTCTCCTAAGAGGACTTTCCTTGCCAAAAGTTCGAATTTTTCACTTGCCTGGCAGCAGATCAATATTGTGCAATGACTAGAGGAGTCTATTCGATAGTTTGGGTGAGATGGCATCACATGGGCTCAATGATCAAGACAGGTTGGAAGGAGCTTCCATCTATGTCATATGGAAGACCAAAATATTAGTTGTTCTAGAGGAGTATGATCTCAATGCTTACATCAAGAGTGTTGTGGATGTTCCCGCTGACAATGATCAAAAGAAGTACAAGGCTGAG
The DNA here is from genome assembly GCA_000404065.3 of Pinus taeda. Classification (NCBI taxonomy): domain Eukaryota; kingdom Viridiplantae; phylum Streptophyta; class Pinopsida; order Pinales; family Pinaceae; genus Pinus; species Pinus taeda. The sequence continues at coordinate 91,678 of APFE030594287.1, read as the reverse complement.
CAGGGAAAGGCGAAGAGGTTCATATGCGATGGAGTTCGAGATCACTGCTCTCATTCCTCACACCCGAGCTCTCTCCTTCATGCACGCCTGCAAACTTCCCTGCGTCCTCACTTCGTGCTGCCTCTTACAATGTTGCGTTCACTCTCGTCTCCTTCCTCAGCATCAATTCTTTGAACCCTCCGCCGTCTGGACTTGCACATGCAAACAACAACATAAACAAACATTTGTTTTTTTTTTTTTTAATTGTGATTTCTTTGGTTGTCTTGGTTAGGGTTAATTTTATTTCATCGTAAATTATTTGATTTCATATGTATAGTGTTGTTCCTATTTAGCGTAGGTTAGTTTGTAAATAATTCGATTTTGGTTTAGTTTTAGGCTTTAGATTATATTTTATTTGATTTAGATTTAAGTTTAGATTATTTTTAGATTTATTTAACAATAAAAATGATGAAAACAAAATAATAAAAAATAAAAAAATCATAAAGGGCATAAAAAAGTTTCTTTTAGGTTTCTTGATTAGGTTTTAGTTTAGGTTAGATTAAATTAGATTTTGATTTTATTAATCTAATTTTTAGTTTAGAATTATATATATAATAATATATATATATATATATATATATATATATATATATATATATATTTTTTAATTTAGTTTTGTTCTATGTTAGAACTTTATATCATAATAAAAAATAAAAATAAAAAATGTAAAATTTTAAAAAAAGATATATAAAAAAATGATAAGGTAGTTTTTTTTTTTTTAGTTTCTTTTGGTTTGGTCTTAGTTTAGAATTTGGTTTTTATTTCATGATTTTGATTTTAATCATCAAAAATAAAAATAAAAAATTTGTCACATTTAGTCTTGGCGTATTCACTCAATGATTTGTCACTTCTGGTGTATCTTTTCCACTAAGGCTAAAAATTTTAATGTGGGATTAATACTTGTCATTTGCATTTAGTTAAATGCGCTTAAATTTTATCTGAAGATTAGCTATCTGAAAGTGATGAATCATTTTATGAACTGGTTAGCATTTGAATTTCATGGTTGAGTAATGAATTTTGATCCTTTGAAATTTAATTGCTAAAGCATTGCGCATCTATCGAATATTCTACATCTGATGAAATTAATCATTGCTTGGATTATATTATGCTCATTACATGTTGAATATTTTGTAAGTATTTTCAAGCAATTGTCAAATAAGCAGCAATAGCTAATTCATTACATGGTTTTCATTAACTCCACAAGGCACTGGTCTTAAGCATTTAAAGATCTAATCAAATTCTAAAGTCGATCAAGTGTTTGTTTCCCCCTGTTGTGTCTCCCAACCTAGCTGATTACCAGTTGGTCTTCTTTTATCCCATAGGGTCTACTCCCCTTAGCCTACTTCAGGGAGATGACTTAAACGGAGGGATCAGGGATCAGGGATCAGGGTGACAACCCCCGGTTTGAGCATTGTTGCGCTGCTTCAACAATCTTTGCGACAACATTTTTTGGCGCCGCTGTCGGGGATAGAATTCTTCTGTCCCTGGTGTTTCAACGACATTTCATCCTCATTCTTCTCTCTCATCTGGAATCTGGAATCTTTTCATTTGAGCCAGCAAGGTCAACATTTTTTGGCATCATCTCATCTTTTCCACCATTCATTAGCCTGTCAAACGGCCAACATTCTTTGGCATCATTTGATCTTTTCATCACCTTATCTTTCGTCATATCGTTTAATTGTACCTTCAGCACCTACTGTTCAGTTCGTTTCTTGTTTGGGTGGTGATTCCATTTCTTTTCATTTATTTTTTCCCAGAAAATAAGCCTCCCTCATATCTGCTTGTTTGTTGCTTTTTGGATCCTTGAGTTAGATTTATGTTCATGTGGCGACTCCACTTCTTTCATCTCTTTATTTTCTTGAGTAGAGATCTCTTTCTATCATCTATTTGGTCCCTCATTATTCTCCATGATATTCCGGAAGTGGCCATTTCTAAATTACCTTTGTTCTCGGGTGGTGATTCAGTCGTTGTTAGAAGGCATTTATGGAGTTTTTGTTGTATAACGTTCATATATTGTAGATCTTCTCAGTATGATCATGAAGATGTCAAAATGTGTCTATTTGTCCTTTCTTTAGAGGATGATGCTTTGAATTGGTTTAATAATTGTCCTGAAGACTCTTTCACTTCTTTACAAGACATTACCAATGCTTTTAAAGATAAATATGGTTATCAAGATAGCCCGCCTTGTGCCCCTAAAAATGTGCAACAGAATGAAAGTAATTTTATGAAGGGTCCAACTATCGATGAAAGATTTCAAGACAATTCTTCATATTAGAATGTGCCATCCACCTGTGCCATTGCAAATCAAATCTATGATAGTGGAAAAGCAGGGACAAATTGTAAAATCAGTGTCCACAATGAAAGGGAAAATCAGAAGCAAATTATAGAAGAACTAATACGGCTAGTAAAAAATATGGAGATCAATCAAGAAAAAATTGTAACTAATTACGTCAATGACATGAGAACTTTATGCACCCACCTGGAAAAACGTGATAAGGAGATGGAAATCATGAAAATTAAACACTCTGATCGCGTAACCGACATGCAAAGTCAGCATGCTAAGGAAATTGAGACCATGAAAGCTAATCATGACAGGGAAATTAATTTTATGCAAAGCAAGTTATCAGGCTTAGAGGAAAATATGACGATCATGGAACTCAATCATTCAAAACAAGTGACTGCTATGGAAGCAAGTTTGTAGTCATTTTTCACGTGCAATAAAGAAAAACTTTGGGGTTGAAATCTTGTTGGTGTTACTATTTTGGAAATGATGTAAGATGTTTTATTTCTGTGCATGATTTTAATTTCAGCCATTGATGATAGCTTTATGAAGAGTGATTTTAAACACAGGTATCTTGCTTAGTCGCTAGGGTTTGGATGGCAGTTAAATTTTTGAATATGATGGCAGGTATCTCCATTACATTTGGATTTTAGTATCGTTTTCTCCTTCTTCGTTAATGGTTGAATTAAGTTGTGTAGGAAATCTTTTTTTTGAGATTACCGAGCGTTCAGGGAAGCTCTTGGCTAAACTAGCCAACTCCTAGATTACATTTTCTGAATAGCCCAGCCAGTTTTGATCCCGAGCTTATCATTTGAAATTTTTTGGTGAATGCATGAAGGGCTTTTTGTAGCATGTCATCTTATATTCAAAATCTTAAAAAATATTTTTGTGGCATATTAACAAATTTGGCTATTTAGAGCCTTTAAATTGTGAATAATGTAATTATTTAACAGGTATTAGGGTTTTTAGTTTTGTTTCTTGCGCATATTGTTTCTGGATATTCTGTTTTGCCATTGCAGGTTACAGGTCTGAGAATAAAGTTTTGTTTGAAGCCAAATCTAGGCCCTGGAGGGTAAGATCTAGCCTAAGGATCAGTTCTTGCAGGGTTTTTCTAAAGAAATTCGAGGCTCTCCAAGCTATCTGTCTACTAGTGTTTCATTTCTGCTGAAAAAATTTCGAATTTTTTTCGGCAGGCTCCTGGATTGTTCCTAACTCCTACGTTGCAGTCCCCCAGCTTCTTTACGCTGGCCCTCTCTCAATCCCTCTCTGCGTGTTGCCTTCCTCTCTTCGCTGCATTATCTTGCCCCTCTGTCAAGCTCTGTCTTCCAATCCCTCATTTCCTCAAACTCTCACGTAGTTCTACGTGCCATCGTCAAGCTCATCCACGTTTTCTTTTGGCAGCCAGCTTTTCCATCCCTCGCTGGTTGTCTTGCTATCCATGCAATAACCTAAATCTCCCCTCCACGCAGCTCTATTTATGCATTTACGCTGAGCTTCATCCTTCATTGCATGCATCCCTCCTGCCATCGTGTTCTTCGCTCCACTTTCCTACCGCTTCACACTGCCCAATATTCAGTTTTTCTTGCCTTCAAAAATCCTCTACGTTGCCAGGTCTTCCCTCTCTTCCTCATCCAGAAACCTCAACTCTCCCCCACACATTTTTCCAGCCTTTTGATTCATCTGCGTGCTACCTCTTCTGGCTTCTCCAAACGCTTCCCACGCGTTTTCTGTCCCATCGCTTAGCTCCTCCCACGTGCTCCCTCTACCTGATCCGCAACTCACTTTGGCAGCCCAAGTCTCCTAGTGCAGCTTCCTCTGTCGGATTCCTCATCCCCGCCGTCAAAGATCTCATGCTGTCATTGCCCTCATTCCTCATGCTCGAGCTCTGTCCTTCACGCACGCCTGCAAACTTCCCCGTGTCCTCACTTCGTGTTGCCTCTTACAATGCTGCGTTCACTCTCGTCTCCTTCCTCGCCATCGATCCTTTGAACCCTCCACCATCTGGACCTGCACACACAAACAACAGCATAACCAAACATTCGAATTTTTTTTTTTTTTTTTTTGTGATTTCTTTGGTTGTCATGGTTAGGGTTAATTTTATTTCATCGTAAATTATTTGATTTGATATGTATAGTGTTGTTCCTATTTAGCGTAGGTTAGTTTGGTTGTCATGGTTAGGGTTAATTTTATTTCATCGTAAATTATTTGATTTCACATGTATAGTGTTGTTCCTATTTAGCGTAGGTTAGTTTGTAATTCGATTTTGGTTTAGTTTTAGGCTTTAGATTATATTTTATTTGATTTAGATTTAAGCTTAGATTATTTTTAGATTTATTTAACAATAAAAATGATAAAAACAAAATAATAAAAAATAAAAAATCATAAAGGGCGTAAAAAAGTTTCTTTTAGGTTTTAGTTTAGGTTAGATTAAATTAGATTTCGATTTTATTAATCTAAGTTTTAGTTTAGAATTAGATTTTTTTTAATTTTAGTTTTGTTCTATGTTTAGAACTTTATATCATAATAAAAATAAATATATATATATATAAAATCATAAGAAGTTTTTTTTTTTTTTTTTTAGTTTCTTTTTGTTTGGTCTTAGTTTAGAATTTAGTTTTTATTTCATGATTTTGATTTTAATCATCAAAAATAAAAATAAAAATAAAAAAATTTGTCACATTTAGTCTTGGCATATTCACTCAATGATTTGTCACTTTTGGTGTATCTTTTCCGCTAAGGCTAAAAATTTTAATGTGGGATTAATATTTGTCATTTGCATATAGTTAAATGCGCTTAAATTTTATCTGAAGATTATCTATCTGAAAGTGATGAATCATTTTATGAACTGGTTAGAATGGTTGAGTAATGAATTTTGATCCTTTGAAATTTAATTGCTAAAGCATTGCACATCTATTGAATATTCTGCATTTGATGAAATTAATCACTGCTTGGATTATATTATGCTCGTTACATGTTGGATATTTTGTAAGTATTTTCAAGCAATTGTCAAATAACCAACAACAGCTAATTCATTACTTGGTTTTCATTAACTCCATAAGGCACTGGTCTTAAGCATTTAAAGATCTAATCAAATTCTCAAATCGATCAAGTCCCTGTTTCCCCCTGCTATGTCTCCCAACCCAGCTGATTACCAGCTAGTCTTCCTTTATCCCATAGGGTCTACCCCCCTTACCCTGCTTTAGGGAGATGGCTTAAACAGAGGGATTGGGGATTAGGCTGACAGCCCCCGGTCTGAGCATTATCGCACTGCTTGGACAATCTATGCGACAACAACTTCCATCTTGGCAATGAGAGCAAATGTCTCTTCGAAATCAATTCCTTCAACCTATGCATAGCCTTTACATACCAATCTTGTCTTGTTCCTGGTAACCTATCAATCCTCATTTAGCTTGTTCCTGAAAACCCAAGTATACCTTTTTTTTAATTTGATCTAATTCTTCATTCATAGCTCTTACCCAATGTTCATCATGACTAGCTTCTTCAAAACTTCTAGGCTTATATGTGGCTAAGACTGCAAGATGTGCTTATTCTGGCGTACGTAGCTGTTGATTTCCTCTAGTTCCTATACCTTGATGTCCCCAATGATCTGGTCTGAAGGATGATTCTTTTGATACCATTTCTTGGCAGTCTTAGAAGGTTCCTACTAGTCACTTCTTGTTTCTTCTCGATTGGCAGAGGTTTCCTCATTTTATTGCACTTGCTTCGAGGGTTCCCTCCTTGACTTTTCCTAGTTCTGCCTTTTGTGTCTCTGATTCGCTTGAATATGAGCTTCCTTCTTCAATCTTTGGTCCACAAGCTTCATCAAATGTTACATTGATGCTTTCAACTATTTGATTAAGTCTCTTTGATTATAACGTCTGTATGCTTTACTTTTGTATGAGTAACAAACAAAAGTGCCTTCATCTACCTGAGAGCTAGATTTTCTTGTTTTCTAGTCTTCCCTTTTAATGTAGCATTTGGTTCTTGTTGCACCTATTTTGTCACAAGTCCAAGGAAGCAGTTGTGCAAAGTTTTTTCAAAGTTCAGAATCGTCAGCGAACCACCTGCCATATCATTGTAAACCTAATTTTTGAAAATTGTAATATAAACGATGTTAGTACGACCATTTAATTATTAGCAACCTAGGTAAGCCTATGATTTTGGCGTTGAATTTCATCCTAGGAGGTTTTTTAACCTCAACGCATTATGTGTGTTTCTAAACACGAATAATTGACAAATTTTTCCCTCCAGCTTAAACCTCAACGCTAGGGTGGAATTCATTGACAAGGTTTTAGGTGAGTCCCGGTGTTATATCGAGTCTTTGTAAAAGTGGTTTGGGAATAATTTAAGCTATTTGGCTAAATTATTTTATTAAAATCACTTGGTCTACTAGATCATATTGTGTTGCAGAATTGGGTAATTATTTTGAGGGTCTATATGTAAAGAGGTATTCCCCCTTTGAGGGTTGAATTTTGAAGCGACAAAATCTTATAGCTTGTTGACTTTAATGTAAAAATACACAAAAGATATTTTGTAATAATAATTTATTATATATAAAAATGTGCAAGAGATGATGAATGTTATAATGAGGCCCTGCTTATATACCTAGGCAGGGGTCCTTTCTTGATTGGGCATGTCTTTTAGACATGCCTTTTCACTTAACTAATGACTACCTAACATAATCATTACTTGATTATTTAGTGTTTACATTTATTTATATTTATTTAATATTATATAATTTATATTCGTAACATTTCCCCTTCCTTCAAAAGCTTTGTCTTCAAAGCTTAACGTTGACAGTTTTCTTCACCTTAATTTCGAACAATTGTCTTCACTTTGCCCACATCATTTTTGATAGTGACTGGTCACTTGATACCTCAACATCTACAATTCGCTGGTGATTTTTTGGAAACTATGGTTTTTTTTTTTTTTTTTTTTTTTTAACACCCCCCATATATATATATTATATATATATATTTCTTTTTATTGAATTAATTAATTTATATATCAAATTAAATTAACTTATATAAATTAATTAATTAATTTGTAATTATATTAAAATTGTATGGTGTATTGAAATATCTATATATTATTGTTAATATCGTGATCCCTTATGATGTCATGTTCACCTATTGGTCAACCATATACATATACCACCATGGATCGTGATTTTAAAAAACGTGACTTTCATAAACAAAAACATGATGTATGGGAAACCCGGCCGACAGTGGTTTACACAGAATGATGGTGTCAGATGGCAATTTGGTCAATGAATTGACTATTGTGAACGCAACGTTGAACATCAGACTGGGGTTGGGACAATGGACCACTATAATCGTGTAGTTGAGCGGAAGTGTTTGCAGACTATGTGTAGTTTTTCGGATGATCGCGTTGGGTTTGCGCACAATGGTTGTATAGCAATGTATGTATTTACGCAGAATGATGGTGTCAAAATACCGCATGTCTACAAGATGTTCAACAACCAAGAAACACAATGTTATTCTATCTTCCATCTTCAAACTTTTAAAGTAGATCTTGAAAATTCCATGGCTTGGTAAGTTCCCCCAGAAACAATTATTTCTCCAATAATCTGCAGAATGAGATCCTTTGCAAGGAGGTAATGTGGCAGTTCCCCATCCATTACAAATCTCAGACTGGCAACTTTACCAACATTTTTCCAGTTCCCATTATAAATCCTGCATCAATGCTTCCTATTCCACTTGCAAATTGTCCAAATGCACTAGCATTGCAAGTATGGGAGTCTGTACCAAATAGAACCTCGCCTGTTCTGTGATGACCTTCTTGAGCAAAAGAAATATGACAAACTCCTTTATATTGTAACCGATGTAAATCAGATATTTTGGCATCTGATGGCATTGGTTGAATAGTTGGAGAATTTTTAGTTATTGGCAGATTTGGATCTAAACCAGCGTGTGTCTAACCCATCATCAAACCTTGTAAGAAAGGGAACTCTCAACCTGGTTGATCTCCAAAAGGAAGAAACTGATGCATTTGTCGACCTCCAAAAAGTAACTGCACATCCATTCTTCGAGGAATACTTGAGGGCCATGTGTCAGGTAACCTGGAAATAGAACTTTCAACAAGGTTGTCACATCCAGGCTCTGTTCTGCCTGATGTTTTAGGATAGTTTGACAACTCTAAATCTTCCACTTCCTCTACAACACTAACATGATTCCTTGGCAGTCTCTCAGATGCTCTTCTGCTGCTCTCAACAACATGTCAACCCCAAATTCATAGACATTGCCTTCTGGCTCACTTTCAAAAATGTGACCAGGGTTTACTGATTCTGGCAAAGATTCTTCATTAGACACTTGAGTATGGACATCAACTGGGGCATCTGTAGCAACACTTTTTTCGAGGTCTAGTTCTCTCACTGACTCTAGAGTTTCTGTATTTTTGGCTTCCAATTCTCTAGTATTGGAGGCAACTAGCAAGCCTTAAGGCTGTGAATCTCTCACAATATTTTGATTGGCCATAGCATTAGGCAAGAGGAACTGAGGAAAAGGCATTAAGTATTTAGAACTAGCACTAGAGACAGGGATTCTAGAACCATGAAGGTATGGTAGGCATTGTGAAGAAGCCACCACCATAGGAGAATCAACAACATCAAGATCATTAATCTCATCAGTTAACGGCATTGGGGAAGCATGAGGATGAAAATGCACTACACGTAACGACTGACGAGTCCAGAGTATAATTATAGGTGCTAATACGTCTCCCTTTTCTTTATATCGCCAAATATATAACCTGTGGCCAGAAGCTACAACAAGTAAATCTCCTTGAGCATGAAATGAAATGGAAGCAATGGGACGATTGAAGTCTCATGAACCAAGGGATTGTGCTGTCTTTGCGTCCCAGAGGCAGACTTCGTGATGCAAGCTCCCACTTAGCTGGCTAACTTTGAGCTGAACATCATGATCCACATCCAATTTTTTGGAATTTTGAGCAAACCAACAGCTTAGGAACCTAGAAATTTTGGATTGGGTCCTCTTGGTTTTCTTATATCTGCTTTCCAATTTTATTGTTGGATCAACAATAGTTTTATGAGGATCTGCCTTGCATAAACTGCAAACAATGGTTGTGTACAATGGATCCCATGTATTGTATTTTATAAGCTGAAGATCGGATTTATTGGGTGTCTGTGCACTCACTTCTGAGCTTTTTAATCTCTTGGAACTCACATTAGAAGGTGTGGTCCTTTTTCTCCTACACAAGGTTGATTGCTCCTCATTTTTCTCATAAACACTTTTACAGTGTGAATTCATATCCTTCTTTCCATTATCAGAATTAGCCATTTTCACTTCCTTTTCATCATCAGAATGAGTAATCTTCACATCTTCATCATCAACAACCGTATCTACATCCTCAAATTCATTTCCTCCACTACTTATCTCTCCATTCATTTCATTTTCCCCTTCATCACTATTATTAGAATCAACCATTTTCACTTTCCTTTTATCATCAGGATCAATAATCTTTACATCTTCATCTAGATCATCATCTTGATCTGTATCGTTCTCATCCACATCAAAATCTTCATCTCGATCATCATTTTGATCTATATCACTTTGATATTCATCATTATCTATCACATCTTTATGTTCACTATCATTCTAATCAAAATCTTCTTCTCCTGCTTCACCTTGTTTCGTTTCTTCACTATCACTATCATCTTCCTTGTTATCGATTTCCTTTAGACTTGTTGTAACTTCTGCATATGACTTATCCCATTGCTAAAGCTTTTCCTCAATTTTATTAAACAATTCAATGAATTCAGGATGTAAACTTAATGGCATATTGTATGGTGAACAACATTCAAAGACTCACATGGTTATATTGTGTGGCAGATAATGTTTAAAGTCTTGCATGGCTATGATACAATTGAAGCAACAAAAACTTATAGCTTGTTGACTTTAATGTAAAAATACACAAGAGGTATTTTGTAACAATAATTTATTATATATAAAAATGTATAAGAGATGATGAATGTTACAGTAAGGCCCTGCTTATATAGCTAAGCATGTGTCCTTTCATGAGTAAGCATGTCTTTTCATTTTAACTAATGACTACTTAAAAAATCATTACTTGATTATTTAATATTTTATATTTATTTATATTTATTTAATTCTATATAATTTATATTCATAACAAATTTGTGATTATATGATATAAAAATATTTTAGTGCATGGTCCCTCATACTTAGACACGACTAAAATATTTGAGACTGGAAAAAATAATTAATCCCTTCTAGTGTCAATTAATTAATTTTTCAGGCAAAAGTAAAAAAAAAAAATCTTAAGCCAAAAAATTAATTAATTTAAAGTCAATTTTTTTTATAGAGAAATTAATTTCTCAAAGTGGAAAATGACCAAAAAATTCATGGGTGAAAAAGAAGTTAATTTTTAAAAGTCTCCCACCAAAGAAAAAATAGATATTTTAAGAAAAATTGAGCCCTTGGACCTTGGTGGTTAAGTCAAAGTCAAATTTTTGAGGAAATTAATCCAAAATTTTTATTTTTGGATTAGTAAAAAATGGTTTTTAAGAGAAATTCGAAAATTTCTCAAAATAAATATTTTCGATGGTTGAGATTAAAATATCATCAATTTTTTATCAACGGTCGAGATTATTTTGACGGAGATCAAGCCAACTAGCCATTATTTTCCACTTGGAGGACTCATCTATAAATAGAAGCCATTTTTTTCTCAAGTCATGAGGAAAACTCTACCTCTGGTCTATGTGATTCTGTAACGCTGGTATTGATCCATTGATTTGTTGGGAACATTTGAAAATCATAGTAAAAAGACTTTGGGGTTCAGTTCATAGTGTTCTTTGTCCATTTATCTATAGTATGTACTGTTTATGTGCTTTCCTATATTGGGCTAAATTTTTATATAAGCCTGTTATGTCATTTATAGATGATAAGAACATTCTATTGGTAGATTTGGGTCTATCTTAGGTGATCTAATTCACCATATGTCTAACAAGTTTGCTTGAAGAAATATATAGAGATTTGCAAGTACCCGACCCTTGGGCTCCAAGTTCACAGACTTTGGAGAGCCGACCTTGTTTGGGCTCTAGGATTTTTTATATGATTTTCTTACTTCACTAAAGGTTGTGCTTAATACTATATCTTTCAAAAACGCATTGATTTGTTGTCATTATTTAAAAAAAAAAATCTCAAAAATATTTTATTTCACAAGCATTGTGTATTTGTTTATATCTTCTAAATATTTCTTTTGTAAAATAATTTTGTAAATATATTTCTAACCCTCGTTTTGCAACAAATGGGGTTTGGGGTTTTATTTCAAATTTTGTATATATTGGGGTTTTAGGAAAATTTTATTTTCATTTGTGCAGGTGTGATTCAAACTAATCAAAAAAAATTTGTTGGGGTTTTGAGCTAAATCTAGGCCCTTGAGGGTAAGATCTAGTCTCCATTAAATTTGTAGCCCAACATTCAACATTCTTGCAACAAATTTGTGGAGAGAAATTTATTGCAGGTTTCAGAATTTTTTTGTGGCCCTTTGCCCTAGCCGCCAACCCTCTTGGAATTCTCTTTTCCCTTCGACCTCCCTTCAAGGTGAGGTGCTAGCGCACTTCCGGGGCTAGCCATGGGCCTTTGAGGCCATTTTAAGGCCTCGACCCTCTTCCTTGGCCTAGCCGTAGGCCTCCAAGGGCCTCGGTCTCCCTCCCTCTCCCTTGTCGTAGGCTTGGGGGTGCCCTTAAGGCCCTTTGCGTCCCTCTAAACCCTTGCCGCAGGCCTTTAAGGCCTTATCTCCCTTCCACTGCCCTCTTCTCCTCCTCGGGCAACAGTCTTTGCCATTGCAGCAGGCCCTACGAGCCTCTCTAGCCTTGTTGCAGGCCTTTTAGGCATCTTCTCCCTTCATCGTGGGCCTTCTTGGCCTCTTTACCCTAGCCACAGGCCTATTTGGCCTTGCTTCCCTCCTATAGCCCCAATGCTAGTCTCTTTAGGCCTAGTGTTGCCCCTATCCTATCCTCCCTTGCCTCGTCCAGTCATTGCATTGGGTTATTGTTCGATTTTTTCCTCTAACACTTTGTGATTGTAGCAGTCTTCAAGTGATTTTTCTTGAACTAATATTTGTGAATATAGGTGTTCTGATCATTGGAAGAGTTGTGCGCAAACAAAAAGGCCTATTAGTTTGATTTCTAAACCCTCATTTCCTCATTGTTTTACTTACAGCCATATAATTACTTTATAACAGTGACATATAACTCATCTAAGTGCTCTAAAAATTTGCTCATAAATTGAGTAACACATTGATAAATCACATGCATAAATTGGGCATTTACTGTTTGACATAATTTGATGACTGACATAAAGAATATTGAGGTCTGATATAAAGCAGTGACATAGGCATCTTCTAATTGTTCGCATTCTATCTTAAGTGCTCTTATTTAGTTAAGCAAAATAGATAAATTCTGGGACTGTTTTGACACATTTGGAATAAGATTGCATACTACTGTCATAATTCACTTACTGCTGTCCTAAGAAGTCTTCTTTTTCCCATTTGATGTCATTGGAACATAAATTGCATAAGGATTATTGATTTGGTTTAGTGCTCTATCATTGAAAAGATTGTTAGCATTGGTAACATCGGATTTGAAAGTGAATTTATCATTGGTTTTATTGTTCAAGAGACCTAACATTTTGTTTTCTTGTGGATTCCAAAATCTCTAAAGTTATAAATTTGCACTTAATGAACTCACTTAGATAAGCACATTAATCTCATCTCTTGTTGAATGGTTTCTATTGCTTAAGTTGGTGTTAACTAAAGTGATCATTTCTTGGACTTGAGCATGTTGACGATTCTTGTTCTTTCACATTAACGACTGAATTGGTGTCTAATTGGGATTGTCGAAACTTGGTATCATAATCTTGTTGATTTTGTTGATTTGGGATAGCATCGGATGTGCTCTAGTCATGAAAATTGGTGGAGAGGCTAAAGCACATGAGATCTCCAAGACCCAGAAATGGTTTGGAAAGATTCTAACCGGTTTGGGAGATATTAAAATAATTAATATTTTTAATGGTGTTCCTAAGTCTTAACTTAGGAAAAATAAAATATTAATGGATATTAATATAAAAGTAGGTTAGAAGGTTCCAAAAGTCATGGATCAAGCCAAATCTAATCTTAGCTGTTGATTAGAGATTTAATCTCGGGCGTTGAAGGACCAATGAGAAAAGTATAAGAGGAGGCTTGAGGGTTAGTTGGATAATACACCAGAGTGATCAGTTATTCTATTCTCTAGAGTGGGGTTTGCTAAGAGAGATAGAATCAGTGATCAACAAGAAGGGGCAATGAATACATAGTAGAGAGGCAATGTTGGTACCAGAGAGAGCGTAGAGCCTGTAGAGGTTGACACAGAGGTAGTTGGGTGCTACACAGAGGCAGCCAAGCACTGCGCAGAGCCAGGAGAGGTTAGCGTGTCAGACGTAGAGGGTCTAGGAGCTGACGTAGAAGCTCAAGAAGCTGACGCAAGGCCAAGAGGCAGCGCTAGAAGGATTTTATGGGATAGACTAGGTGCTGGTGAGCACGGTAGGGTGATGCAGTCCCTATCAGAGTGATGCAGAGTAGTGGGAGTTGCAATTGTCGCTGTGGGATTGTTCATTTGGTGATTAATCAGCCGAAATATCTGTCTCCGAGGAGAGGTATTACTGCCGAGGGCATTCTCTGGTGGGTGAGTCATTTCTGGCACCCTAGTTGTATTCTGAAAACTGCATAATAATAAAACCCTCTGAATCACTGCACCAGTTTTCTTGCGTTGGGTTTTTCCGAGGACATTGGTCCAAAAATAACGGTGTCACTTGTGTGCTTGTTTTCCTTCAGTTGATGATCTATATGTGTTGATACTGTACTTGCATTTATTTTCAGTATTTACATGGTAAATAACTTGTTAAGTAATTGAACAAATAGGAAAAAATAAATCAGATAGTACAAGAAGAATTTCTAACTAGTTAAACTTAGAAATTCCAACATGGTATCAAAGCGTTGTTGCAGATCACAAGATAACTGAAGGCATCAACTAGTAGAGCAGTAGCAACAGATTCAATTGTCCCGAGTGATAGAGTGGATCCGTGCAGAGGGCGATAGAGGAAGGAGTGACGCAAAGAGACTGCGTCATCATTCTGGGCTAGAGAGAAGTAGTGCAGAGGCTAAGGGAGGAAAAATCAGGCTCACGTAGACCCCAGGAGGGCTGACGCAGTTGGCTAGGGGAGCTGATTTGCCGGTTTCGGGTTTGCACAGAGCCAAGTGGCTCAATCCTTCAATTGCTAGGGTATAGGAGGCTGTAGTTAATTTGCGGAACGAAGCTGGTAGGGTACTGTGGTCTGAGCAGTACCTAATAGGGCAAGACCAAGGAGGAGGGATTTCCAAAAGGGAAATCAAGACATAGAGAGAGTCAAACCGAGAACTTTCAGACAAGAAGTTGAGAGACTTAGTAGGAGTCAAACAGAGGACTTCCAGGAGGGAAGTAGGCAGCACTGGAAGGATTTCGTGGGACAGACTAGGTGTTGGTGAGCCGGGTAGGTGACGCAGTCCCTATCAGAGTGATGTCGAGCAGTGGGAGCTGCAATTGTTGCTGTGGGATTGTTCATCCGATGATTAATCAATCAGAATATCTGTCTCCAAGGAGAGGTACTACTGCCGAGGGCATTCTCTATTGGGTGAGTTATTTCTGGCACCCTAGTTGTATTCTGAAAACTGCATAATAATAAAACCTTCTGAATAGTTGCACCAGATTTCCCGCATTGGGTTTTTCTAAGGACATTCGTAAAAAAATAATGGTGTTACTTGTGTGCTTGTTTTCCTTCAGTTGATGATCTGTATGTGTTGATATTGTACTTGTATTTATTTTTAGTGTTTACATGGTAAATAACTTGTTAAGTAATTGAACAAGTAGGAAGAAATAAATCAAATAGTACAGGAAGAATTTCTAATGGGTTAAACTTAGAAATTCCAACATCTAACACATCAAAAATTCTTCCTGTGCTTTTTGGTTTATCTCACCTACTTGTTTAATTGCTTAACAAGTTATTTAACCATATAAATACTAAAAATAAACACAAATGCAATCTCAACCATCTACAGATTATTAACTGAAAGAAATAGACAAACACACAAGGGACACTATTATTTCTGCACAATCGTCCCCGGAAAAACCCTACTTGGGAAAACCGATGCAGCAGTTCCGAGGGTTTTATTACTAAGTAGCTTTCTTGAGTACATCTGGGTGCCAAACTAACTCACTTGACAGAGAAATCAATCTAGCAGTAATACCTCTCTTCGGACCTAGATATTCGGCAAGTCTACTCCACGGAAATTTCTTCAACGCCTCTTTGAGGCTCTACATCAGCCTAGAACCCTCTGCATCAGTCCTCTGATGCTCTGCATAGGTTCTCTGGCCCTCTACATCACTCACGCAGGCCCTGATAGCCTCTACGCAATCCCTTTGGCCCTCTGCGTAGCCTTCTCTGCCTTAGCATTGATCCTTCAGCACCATCTCTGCCTCTTTGTTATGCACTCACTGCCTCTTGCTGCAACTCTAATCACTGGTTTGATTTCTCTCAGCAAACCCCGTTCTAGAAAATCGAACTGACTGATCAACTTGCTGTGTCTCCAACTGACCCTCAAGCCTCCTTTTATACTTTTTTTGTTGAGTCTACAACGATCGACATTAAATGTCTAATCGACGGCTAAGATTAGATTTGGCTTGATCCATCTCATTTAGAACCTTCTCTCCCATTTTTATATTAATACCCATCAATATTTTAGGAACCCATTAAAAATATTAATTATTTTAATCTTTCTCTAACCGGGTGGAATTTCCCTAAACCATTTCTGGGTCTTGGAGATTTCATGTGCTTTAGCCTCTCCACCAATTTTCATGGCTAGAGCACATACGATTGTACCCCAAATCAACACTCCCTCTTAGCGAGGAATGTGCTCTAATAATGCTCCACTACTGAACATCACTCTGATCATTTGGCACCGGTACCTGTGCTGATGCTTGGCCTGCTGCCCAACATCCTCTGCACTATTGCCTCATGTATTATTGCCCATTGCTCTGCCACTGCCATTGCTACATCTGTACTACAGCTCCCTCTGCATCCGTGTTGCTGCTAGTCCTTTCTCCCAAAAGTGCATCTGCATTTTAGCCCTCTCTCATCATGCTACATTGTACTGCCCATAGTACTACCATTGCTAATGTTGCATTGCAACTCAATTACTGAGACGTTGGTAACTGATCTACCCAACTACTGACATCCTTGTCAGGCGAGAAGCCCTCCTGATGATGAAGCTCTCTCTGCTGCTATCTTGTGCTACCTCTGTTGCCTCTACGTTGCTGCAACAACTATGTGCCTCTCGCACTGCTACAAACACCTTTGTGCCTTCTTACATTGTTGCAACCTCCTTTGTGCCTCTCACACTGCTGCAACCCTCTCTGAGCTCCTACAGATCCCTGCACTTTAGCACTGTTCTACCACTCCATCTGCATCTTGCTTCTACCGACATCCATCATCTTGCTACTGTCTCTCGGGGCCCCCGTAGCTGGATATGATCCAAGAGTTTGGGTACCTCAAGGATCCTGCCCCTTATCTCCTGTAGTCCTCTTGACTACAGCTCGATGTAACCCCACCTCTTCTCTAGAGGTATATGACCACTCATGGCACAGTCATTGCCATCTCTGCTCTTCTCTTCGACTCCCTCTGAGTCTTGATTTCCCTCTTGGAGGTTCTCTCTTTGACTCCCTCTGATTCTCGATTTCCCTCTGGAAATCCTCTCCTCGACTCCCTTTGAGTCTTGATTTCCCTCTAGAAATCCTCCTTCCAACTATCGAACCGCTCCTCTATGATCCCCTTTTCTCTTGCAACACTGATCTAGATTTCTTGGCTAGAAATCCACCTAGGTAGCAACTCCCTCTACCTTGGTTCTATCCCGTTAGCTACTGGTCTATTTCGACAACAACAACACCCCACCAGCTTCCCAATCCACAATCTGCCCACAGCTCCCTAGGCCCCAGCCGCTGAAGAACTAAGCTTCTTAGCTCTGCATAATCCTGGCAGTGGTTGAATCGCTTCTCTAGCCAATAACGTCACTCCTACGTGGCTGAGTAGGATGACATGGCTCTTCGTGAGCCTCTTCTGCCTCTCACTGCTTCTGCGTTGACCTTTCTCTGGCTCGAAATGATGACGTAGGCCCTCTGCGTCACTCCCTCTCTGTTGCCTTCTTCTTAGGAACAACTCTGTCTCTCGAGATAGCTGTTTTTGCTGCAAATCTTCTGATTAAGCTGGTGCCTTCAATTCTCCTGTGATCTACAATGCTTTGATACCATGTTGATTTTTCTAAATCTAACATATCAGAAATTCTTCCTGCACTCTCTAGTTTATCTCATCTACTTGTTTAATTGCTTAACAAGTTATTTAACCATATAAATACTGAAAATAAACACAAATGAAGTCTCAACCATCTACAGCTCATCAACTGAAAGAAATAGACAAACACACAAGGGACACGTTATTTTTGGACAATCGCCCCCGGAAAAACTCAACTTGGGAAAACTGGTGCAGCAATTCTGAGGGTTTTATTATTAAGTAGCTTTCTTGAGTACAACTGGGTGCTAAACTAGCTCACCCGACAGAGAAATCAATCTAACAGTAATACCTCTCTTCGGAATTAGATATTCGGCAAGTCCGCTCCACGAAAAATTCTTCAACACCTCTTTGAGGCTCTGCATCAACCCTCCTGGCCTTTGTGTCAGCCTAGAACCCTCTGCGTCAATCCTCCAATGCTCTGCACAAGCTCTCGAGTCTCTGGCCCTCTGCATCACTCACGTAGGCCCTGGTAGCCTCTGTGCAATCCTTCTAGCCCTCTGCGTGGCTTCTACTGGCTCTGCGTAGCCTTCTCTGCCTCAACACTGATCCTACGGCACTATCTCTACCTCTCTGCTATGCACTCAGTGCCCCTCACTGCAACTCTGATCACGGGTTCGATTTCTCTTAGCAAAGTCCGCTCCAAAAAATCGAACTGAGTGATCAACTTGGTGTGTCTCCAACTGATCCTCAAGCCTCCTCTTATACTTTTTCTGTTGAGACTTCAATAGCCGAGATTAAATCTCTAATCAACGGTTAAGATTAGATTTGGCTTGATCCATGTCATTTAGAACCTTCTCACCCAGTTTTACCATTAATATTTTTATTTTCTTAAGTTTAGACTTAGGTACCCATTAAAAATATTAATTATTTTAATATCTCTCTAACCGGATGGAATTTCCCCAAACCATTTATGGGTCTTGGAGATATCATGTGCTTTACCCTCTCCATCAATTTTCATGGCTAGAGCACATTTGATGCTACCCCAAATCAACAAATCTCAGTTTACTAATTGTGTTTGAGTAACATTAACAACCTAAGCATTAAAATATCTATCTCTTGTGATCTTACATTGTATCATTGGTTAATCGGTTTGAAGTGAATGAATGCTGTCATCTTTCATTGTCATTAGATTTATTGTTCATGCTTAGATTGGATATCTATTGTGAATGATAATTCTATCTTGGTAAATCATTGTGAGGAGCCTTAATTTTATCTCTTGTACTTGGGCAATTATCTCTTAGTTAAATTTGATACATTTTGTGGGCACCAATAAAATTGGCACTTTATCTTGTGTATAAGATTGCCCCTCATTCATTAAGTACTTTGCGTAATAATTGAAGCCAAATCATAATTAAGTACTTAAGGTCAATGAATAATCTTGAGTCAAGATCACTCAAATCTATCTTGCATTTCTTTCTAGGCCTAGTTGTGCATTAATTAATGTACCTCTAACCATAAGCTTTGTTGATCCAAAGATAGGAGCACCCTTCATCTCTTATAGTTTGCGAATGCTAAACCCTCTCTAGTGGTTAAAAGTTAAAACAGTGACCTTGCAGTTGTCAGAGCCACAGTTTCTGCAGTGCCGAAGGCACCAGGTATGTTAGATTTCATGGAGAGGTATATTAACCAAGCCTTTGCTTGCTTCACCTTGACTTCTTTCTGCCACTTACTTTTGAGACTAGTTTCAAAATAGATAAGGATCAAGGGATACACTTAGTTATTCATATAATTAAAAGCAATCAATATTCTTGCATTACACCTAGGTCATAAGATTCGCATAGCATATAAAATAGTTAAGAATTTAGGCAATGGTTGTTCATTTGGTCACCTGGTTCATAATTGATCTAAGGCAAGTAGGTGACTCCATAAGACACTAGTCTCATATATAAATCCTATGTTGCCAGGAAACGTGGGTTAGGGGACGGGTACGGGGACAGGTACGCCATTTTTTGAAACATGGTGCGTGGGTTCGTCGAGGGTATATTATAATTTATATATATAATATATAAATATTATATTAATAATAAATTGAATATATGAATGTATATTTATGATTTAAACTTTAAATATTTAAACATGCACATCATTGAACATTCAACATTCACAATGAAATTTCAAAATTTCTAGTTTGCTATCAAGTGCATGTTGGAAATACTGAGGGGGGGTAAATCAGTATGCCTTAGCAATAACACTTTTAAATCTTTCAGAGCATTAGTTAATCTTCAATTATTATTAACGTTTATGCAGTAATAAAAGTAAATAAAAGAACACACTAGGCACAAGAATTTTAGGTAGAAAACCCCATCCGAGTCAAAAACTACCGAACACTTTTCTAATAAATTCTTTAATCTTCAGCCCCAACTGAAATGAAAGCAACAACTTCCTAGAATTCTAGAAAAACAATCTTCTCTAGCTCCCACTGGAAGGACACCCGAACGCCCTGGTTTCTTTAGTGGTCAACTGAATGGATTCCCCAACACCCTAACGAGCCACAACTCGCCCTAGCACCACCCTACCACCCTATAAAGACAAAAATTAAATATAAAAGTGTGGACTCCTGTACTAGGGACAATGATCCACGATACAATATGATTTACAATGATTTTGACTGAACACCCAATCACACTATGATCTGGAACCCAACCATGACATCATCCCAACAGAGACTCCTATACCTCCCAATAATGCCTTTTCGACTCTAGGTAGATTGGCTCTTTTACAATAATGACTCTTCCAATGATGACACTTATACAAATGACTCTTTTACAACCTTACAATGATGACTCTTGGCCTTGACACTTCTTCACAATATACGGATGGTTGTCATGTCTTCAGAGGATGTCCCATTGTAATGCTTCCTTTGATTTGATACTTTGCTCTTGAATTCTTGCTTGAAGTTGTACCTGAATATTCTTCTACATGCATGCAAAATTTGCCTGACGGAACCATTCCCAAAACAAAACAAAATACCCTTCAACTTACCTCTGCCTACAAAACACAAGTGCATAATAATGAATAAATACAAATTAAAATTATACAATAAAAACTGATGACAGACCATAGACTTGTGATGGACCAAGTTCTAAGTACAACAACAGAGACCATTCTATCAACTATGACAAGACAAGTAATAGGAACTTACAACATCATATAGATTTAGCAAACTTGGTGTAGCATCAAGAATATGTAGCATAAATGTGTAGTATCAAGAATTGGACATCCAAAAAACTTATTGTAACATATAAAGACATGGAGATATAATTGAGACACTGTATATACTTATGTTGTCCTGCAAAAACATATGTCAAAGATGATACTCAAAATTCAAATGTAAACACTAATCATACATACCTTATTGTAGGAGACTTACCCTTGACTATTGATGTGTGGTCCTTACTGTAGTGACCTTTGAATGCATGTTTTTTCTTGCCTTTTAGGAGCTCGATATTGAATTTGTTGTATCTATGTAATTTTGGATCTCCAGGGTTTGAAATTTCGTCCTTTGGTAGCCATCTGAGTCCTCTTTCCAACTCCACAGGTCTGATCAAGATTGGATTCTTCAAGAAAGAGCTATGCCCAATCTCCCACGATGACCTGATTATAGACTGGTTCAGTGGAGCAAACTTGTACGAAGTGCCACGTGCCATTGTTGTGACCTTTGGTGCTGAAAATGCTACTCAACAAACTGCAGCTTGTCATGTTTCTATGACTATTTACGAAATTTGAATCCAATGCTCAGAGAGAATGTTATGACGATTTTCCCAACGTCACCTGTTTGACATGGAATTTGGGAGCCTGCAAAAAACCCTAACTTCTTCAGATCATATCTCTGAAAATATAGTGAACCAAGATCTGAAATTCGGTCACGAGGTTCATCAATATTTTGGCTCAAATGGGTTTTAATTTCAGCGTCTGAAGCTTCACAGAAAAAAGCTATAGCAAAAATGCCACGATGACCTGTTTGAAGCCACAAAATCCCTACTAGAGGAGGATATGAGGGTCATTATTTATATGAATGTCTTGAGTTGAGAGGGTCCTCAACAAGTGAATGTTGGAGGGATTTTAGGAGCGAAAAAAACATTATTAATTATTGACTATTCAATGACCACAACCAATTATGAGTGCCATGCCACAACCCCATAGGGTTTTAGCCCACTAAATGGGGTTACTAACTTCAAACATGAATATCTCTCAAACCGTGAAAAATTACTTGGTGTGCTATATATCAACGAAAACATCTCAAATAGTAGAATCCATCTAGAAGATCCTTGACTCGGAATAGAGTAATTTGTCAAATCAAAATGTCTTATGCAAGATCGGGGAAGCCCCTGGTGCTGCTTGGGTTGCCATCAATGACAACCACTGATCAACAGTGCAAATTGGAGTTTACATATTAATAAGAATCATGATATACATCAATCGTCATACTACATCCAAAATTTTCCTTAAGGCTACCTCCAAACAAGAACTAGGAAATTTTAAAATACTAAAATAAAAATAGCTAATAGTGAACAATGGCTTTCTCAACATCCATGTCATCAACATCCATGTCATCAGCGTCACTCAAATCTTTAGTTAGCATGCTCTCCAGGTAGGAATCACTCTCACCTTGAGGCTCTTGCTCATCCATAGCAACTGGAGGTAGCTCAATAAGGCCATCTAGTTGTATCTCCTCATCCACACACATAGCATCATCTGTATATTGGTCCCATCTCTTGAAAGGACCCTCCTTGTACCCAGGGTCTTTTCGAGATATGAGATGAAGTGTGTTATGAATGTACACTAAGTTCTCTGCCTTCTTTGAGCCCAATCTATTTCTCTTTGCTGAATAGATAAAGGCATAAGTACTCCAATTCCTATCGCAAGTTGAACTAGCTACCTAGAATATTGGGGGAAGCCCATTAAATTAATTAAAAATAAAAACTAAAATGAACCCTGAAAAACCCTAAAGAACCCAATTTTAGGGTTCCAAGTACCCATCATTAGGGTTTTTCGTATCCATCAAGATAAAAGAACCCAAAAAATTTTAGTGGAGAACCCCGTTCTTCATAGAAGAACCTGGTTCTTATGGGTTCTTCTCAGAAGCACCCATACCCGAATCCGGTAATTGGGGACGAGAACTCGGGACAGGTTCGAGAACCCTACCCCTGGGTTCACGAACTCGTGCAACATAGTATAAATCTAATCAAATCTTTAAAACTTGCTAAAATCAGCCAAGTGGCTAGGTCATTCAATCATGTCTCCTGGACTTGTTGGTTGCCAACGAGGATTGCATTCTCTCATTTCATAGGGACTACCCCCCATAGCCTACTGTTGGGAGATAGCTAGAATGGAGAGCTCGGGGATCAAAGTGATAGCCCCTGACCTGAGTCATTGTCGCACTGTGCCTGTACAATCTAAGTGACAACACTTTTGAAGACTCAAAAATGTTTGACATTTGTTGGTCTTCCCCTCCATAGCTCATACAAAGTCTTATCGTAGTTGCTTCTAAGCAATCATCTATTCAAAGGTACATTGTTATATCAACTGCCAGAATCCAAAATTTGTTGTCCAAATTTGAATCATTTAGCATTGATCTGGCCATTTCTTCTACCATTCAATTTTTCCTTTCAATGAATCTATTTTGTTGTGGTGTCCTAGCTACTGAAAACTGTCTTTATTCCATGTTCCTCACAGAGGTGTCGAAATGCTTTGGAGGTGAATTCTCCACTGTTATCCAATCTCAAACATTTGATCTTCAAATCAGTTTCATTTTCAACTATTTCCTTGTACATTTTGAAACATTGAAATGCTTCGGACTTTTTCTTCAAAAAGTTGACTGTTGTCATCCTGATATAGTCGTTAATCATTAGCTTGAAGTACTATTCACCATCTAGTCCTTTAGTTTTCATCAATCCACATAGATTAGTGTGCATCAGTTCCAATGATTTTGACGTGGAATGTTCGTTGTTCTTGAATTCAACTCTTGTCTGTTTTCCATGCCTGCAATGTTTACATGTAGTACTACTTTGTCTCAAAATCTACGACATTTCTCTACCTCCTTTTCACTGATACTGGCAAGGTTTTCAAATTTATATGTCCCATCTATCTGTTCTGGAGCCAACTTTCATCTTCTTTTGCCAAGAAACAACCTTTGTCAGTAGTCTCGTCCAAAGTGTATATGTCGTTTAGAGTCCTGGTTGCAGTAGCCACCAACTTGCCAAATTTCTCTCTTCTTATTTCACATTTCTTTGAGTCAAAGAGCAACGTATGTCCCTGATCACACATTTGACTTACACTCAACAGACTATGATTCATATTTTCAACAAGAAGCACATCCTTTGTTGTAGCATCCTTTCCTCCATGCTTGATTGTGCCTGTTCCTATAACATTTGCAGATCGCCATTTCCAAAGGATATTGTTCCATCCTTTCCTTCTTTCAAAGATATGAATATATTCCTGTCTCCGGTCATATGCGTTGAACAGCCACTATCAACATACCACACATTCTTCTTTCTTTGAGGTTTTAGGGCAAGTGCACATCTCTTACTTTTCTTCCTCTAAACCTAAGCATTTTGATTTTGCTGTGATTCCCTTGGGGGAGCAGTTAGCCTGTAATCTTTAGCCAAATGTTCAAAGTTGTTACATTTATGGCATTCTACTTCATTGCTTAAATATCCAAACCTATTGTAGTTTTGCCTGTAATCTTCCCGAGAGTTCCTAGGATAATCATTTCTGACAAACCTTCCAAAGTTTCTTCTACTCCTATCATAGGCCTAGCAATTTACAACTTTATGTCCAAAATTTCCACAAGAATAGCAGACACCAAAAAAATATGGTTTCATGCTTGAGAGGGGGAGACCTTCTTCGTGGAGTTGTTCTCCAAGAACCTTCTTGCTAATCTTGAGCTCTCTGTTTTGTTGGAAAACCTTCTTTTTTCTCGATAGATCCTCTAGTAATTTCTACATGAGATTTATGTTTGTCTCCCTTTTCTATCGAGGAGGAGGTCACGCCTTTTACGAGTGTTTTCCTATAGCCCAATCCTGTTTTGTCACTGTTCAACCTTTGATTGTTGATGAGCTCATGTAGTGCTCTGGAGCTATTTGCAAAGTTATGCTGAACATTTCTTCTTTGTGCTTCCTTTCGTAGAGAGACTATCTCTGCTTCTAATTCTTCCTTTGCCTTGCTTCTTTCTTCCAATTCTCTCCCTAGTGATTCTTCAATTTTTTTGGCTTCTTTCAACTGTATTTTAAGGCTGCTGATGGTTTCATTTGATTCTTCATTCTTCTTGTTGAGGCTTCTAGCATGTTCTTTTACTTTCTTTAATTCAACTTCCAAAGATTTGACGTTTCCTCTTTCAACCTTAAAATCCTTATAACGTTGACCATCTCGTTTTGAAATTCAATCTTGTCCATCTCTTCTTCATCTCCTACTTCTTCTTCAAGAGCTTCCTTCCTGTTGTCCCTTGTTGATTTGGGGTAGTATTGGATGTGCTCTAAGCCTCAAATTTTGCAAGGAGGCTTGGGCACATGCATTCCAAAAACCCAGAAACTGTTTTGAGAAATTCCACCCAAAGACGATTATATTAAATAATTAATATTTTTAATGGGGTTCCTAAGTCTAAACTTAGGAAAATTAAAATACTAATGGGTATTAGTCTAATTGTGGGTGAATCTTCTAGATAAAGATGAAGATCAAGTCAAAACGATATGAGCCTTTGATTAGGAATTAATCTAGGTCGTTGGTTGTCCAACAAGAAAATATAAGAAGGGGCTTGAGGGTCATTTGGAAAACACTCTAGGCAGATACTCAATTGCCCAAGCAAAATCGATTTCCTCAGTGGTCGAAGTTCAGCAAGAGAAAATCGATTTAGAGGAAGAGTTGCAGGTGGAGGAGAGACAAAGAGGGTTCAACATTAGTCAGGAAGACAAGGACGAAGACAGAGCAGTAAGAGGACTGCGCTGGCCATATTGACTCTGGGAGTGTGAAAATTCCTACTACTTAAGGAACCCCTATTGCAACAAATCTGAATCTACTTCACCTACTTGATTTTTAAATTACATTCACCAAGTTATTCCTCTGAATACCGAAGCAAATTAATTCTGCGGCCTACACTAATTAAATATTTGATTTCATGAAACGGAAGCTAGAGCAAAGAGTAAGATAGATAGGACACACTTATTTTTGGATACAATAGTCCCCAAGAAAACCCAATGCATGAAAACCAGCGCAACAGTTCTGAGGGTTTATTATTATGCAGGAAAAATATCTGAATACAAATCTAGGATGCTCATCTAGCAATCCTTTACAAAGAAAAATACTGGAGGGAAATTTGAGTGAGTTTTACCTCACTTTACCCAGCAGAATTCCGGCTAATTCGGCACAAGACTAGCTAACCCTGACTATTTCTGTGTTGGCCCTACGTCAGCTATCCCGATTGTTTCGACAGTTCTGTATTCTACGTGACAGGCAACATTTTAGCTCTGTGCTGGCCCTTCTGGTTCTGCGTCAGGATTGCTTGGGCCCAGACTGGCCCAGCGTCAGTGTTTCCCAGCTACTGCGCTGCCTCTCTGCAAGCTCTCTCCGCCTCTCTGTCAATATTCTCCGGAAAGCCCTCCCGGATTCTCATTGCCTCTCTGCTACTGTATGATCACTTAGTTCAAATTTCTCAGCTTCCTAGCCCCAAAAATCGAACTCTAGATCAAATTGTTCTTTCCATGTGTGTTTTTAAAAGCCTCCTTCTTATACTTTTCTCGTTGAACTTCAACGACGGAGATTAAGTTGCTAATCAACAACTAAGACTAAAACATGAATTGATCCACCTTCTAGATCATTTTCACCCATATTTTGATCAATACACATTAATATTTTAATTTCTCCTAAGTTTAGACTTAGGAACGCCATTAAAAATATTAATTATTTTAATAAAATACAATCTGGGTGGAATTTCACCAAATGGTTTCTGGGTTTTTTAGAACTCATGTGCATTAGCCTCTCCACCAATTTTCAAGGCTAGAGCACTTCCGATGCTACCAAAAACTAACAGGGAGAGGCAGCACTTGCTTGGGTGACACTAGCACTGCGCAAGCTAGTCCAGGAGCCGGAGAAAATGACGTTGGGCAAGACAGAGAGACATTGAGGGTGGAGGAACTTCTCTCTCAGGTTAGATATTTGTTCAGGGACGTTTGTAATTTTTTCTCAGAAAGCCTTGTTCTATATTGTTGGGTGTAATTTGTACATGAAGATTTTTGCTTAAGAATAATAAAACCCTCATCTGCTGCACCGGTTTTCCCACATTGGTTTTTTTTGGGGACAATTGTCCAAAAATAACTTTGTCATTGTGATTGTTATTGCTGTCAGTAATGTTACTTGGGAGCGGGAGCGAAAACGAGAGTGGGAGCAACATTTTCAGAAGCTCTTGGTTTGGGAGCGAATCCTAGAGCGTTTTTTTATATAATATATATATTTTTTATATTTTGATACATGTATGTCAACAAAAACATGTAGAATAATGAATTAGATATCAACCTCTAAGCATTAATATCCAGAGGTATGTTTGTCATTACCTCTGTATCTGTATAGGGATGTTTGTCATTAATATCAGCCTCTAAGCATTACCATAAGATAGAAAAAGCATAGCATGTCAAGTCAAGATTTTGTTTGAGTGATGCGTACATTTTTAGGAGGGTCATGATAGAGGAGTTCGACAACCAATGTCACTGACATCAAGGTACATAGGGGGATTGGTGCTCTTGATTAAATGCGAGTTCCATACCCTAATACATGACAAAATTCAATGGAAACATTGCAATCCCCCTATTAGCTCTGCTATGCAACGCTGATTTTCTAATGTCAGGAGGAGATCTGGTTTGCTTGGTCATGCTCGAAGAGGTTTCACATTTGGTCACTCTTCCCTTCTTTCTTCCTACCCCGCTTACCCTCCTCCATTTCCATTTCCCTATTTTTCTCCTAAATCCAACAGGGTAACCCCTTTTGGCCTTAGCCCTAAGCCCAAACCCACCATAAAACCTCACCCATATGACCCCGTGCACTCATAAACCCCTCACTGAATCTCCATCACTGATCTACCCCGCCAATCCAACGGCTCTCAGTGCGCCCGATAAAGTGACCCGCTCGATCATTTCCCACCGTCAGATCATCTCCATAAAGATCTGATGGCCTTTGCTCTCACTGAGCCAACAACTTAATCAAACATTAGCACACGATGAGAGCGGTTTTTCTCTCTCATCTGCCGCTACGTCTCAATCGCTGAATGGAATCACGCGACCCTAGACATTTACCGCTTAATGTCCGAAAGCGGTGTGATGAATAGCATTACCACCTGACTAATCCGCCCGCCTGTTAAATGTCCGTGCAACTTCACTTCCCGATGACAGTTCGATCTGTCCACTGAAGATCTGACGGCCCCAACTCATCTCGCTATCACCTAGGCCGATAGCCTCTGCCAAGCCATCTCCGCCATCCATTTCCGCGATTCAACGACCATTCTTCCCGTTCACCCACATCGTCCACTCACCCATGCATTCCACATCCTTAACCATTCTGTTTGCCCGAAGAAGGAGATGACCAGCTCTGCCATTATCAGTCATTGATCGACAGCATGGCCAAGGGAGAAAAGGACAAGCACGACTCTGTAACTGAATTTATTAGTTATGGGCTCCACAGGTAGGAGCACTCCAATAGCCTAGAAGGACAGCATAGCACCTAAACAGATCAGATCCATCCACTGAAGCAAACAAACGCATTCAGAGACTCCATCAGGCAGTTAAATGCGGTTGGTGGTTAATTATGACCCCTCCATACCTAAATGGTTGAGTGCCATAGTAATGTAAATCTATAAATACCCAGAAACAAGATGTAATCAGGGTTGGCATTTAATGTAAGGTTCAACCTCTAGACACTGTAGATATTTTATCACTTACAGTGTCTCGTCTTCATTTTCAGCTAATACAAGCTTCTTTTGCTGTTAACTGCTCACTTTCCATTTCCCTCAGTCCCAAGCTTGTACCTGATATGCTGTATTCTTGAGCTCTTGATGTTTAGCACTAGATAACTGTCATCTTATCTCTATGTTAGAATCTTTTATACATCATTGAATAGGTTTCCCAGGCTTCTTTCTATCTAATGCAGGAGAGTTGTCATCTTGTCTTTGCATTAGTAGATTAGATTTACAGGTTTCTTTACTAGTTGCAGCTGGCCATCACATGGTCTTGTGCATCTGCTAGTGTGCTTAGTATTTTCTATATTTACCTAATCTCTAAAACTGTGAGCATTGGTAGTTTAAAGCCTTGTAGTCTGAGGGTGTTCACGCATGTTTGGAATGAAACAAAGTAGAAGTGGTTATTTAGCTTGAACCAAACCATCATTCCTTCCGTCAAACCTGCAACAATAGTTGAATTTATATTTACCAGCCATCTCCGAGCTACAACCTAGGAGAGTTTCTTGGAATCCTAACATAATTGGTGTTGTTGCTGGGGAGAGAAGATTGAAGCCCAGCTTCCCTGGGAGAACGACACAGATCCAACTTTGTTAATAGACAAAGTCTGGACACATTTTTGGTTGTAATCATCTATCCGGCGACTCTACTGGAGGCTGAACATCTTGGCAACTCCACATTACAGTTCTGGCTTAGTTTGTGAGACATACTTGGAGAAATCCTCAGAAATCACCATCTAACCCAGTGCCTGACCCTGAGAAAATTCTCAAGCAAAGCAAGATATCACGAAAAGGAGCATCAAGATCAGGTAGGCCTAAACAATCTTATGTATCTCTGCAAGAAAGGCTTGTAACTGTGCATGCATAGGTTGAAAATATAGAGCCTAGCACTATCAGTAAAGAAATACTCTCAGATATTCATAAAGCTCCTTGTTCAATAAGTTCCCCTTTGAATTTCAGTCCAAAGAAAGCCTCCCTTCCAGTCCATCATACTCCCTTAGCCCTATCATTCATTACTCACCTCCCTACCTTCCAAACGGCCAGTACTCTTCCATCTACCCCAGTCATGGCAGGCCCACAAGCACCTACCAAAATGGAAAAAATCATAGCGGCTAGGTATGGACCCCTAGTCCTGCCTGTTACTTTGAATGCCATGCCTGCAGGAGAATATCAGAAATACATGCCTAAGTTCACTAGTACAGAGGGAGTAACAGTTGAAGAGCACCTTGAGTCTTTTTATAGTTATGCTAATAATTTAGATATCAGTGAGGATGATGTGTGGATGAGAGTGTTTGTCCAAAGCCTTGATGGAGAGGCTAAAAAGTGGTTTAGAGAACTGACCCCTAGGTTAGCAGACATTGAAGCATTAGATGATGTGTTCTTAAAGCATTGGGGAGATAAGAAAGATCTGCTAGATTACCGTACTAAGTTTGGCAACCTAAAAAGGGAAAATGGGGAATCATTGTCTGATTTTAATAAAAGATTCAATCGTATGTATAGCAAGATACTAGCTAAAGTGAAGCCTACCCCTACCTCTGCAAAACTCACCTATGCCAATGCCTTTGATTCCGATTTCTACCTGCTGTTAAGAGAGAGATGTGCCTCTCTAGTTGAAATGCAAGATGCAGCCTTGGAGGTGGAATCCAATATTATGGCTGCAGAGAAGCTCAAAGGACACGCTGATAGAAGGAGGCAGAGAGGTGAGGCTTCCTCCTCTTCTTCGTCTTCAGAACCTAAGATAGACAAAATGACTAAAATGATTGAGTCATTGGTTGCTGAAATATCCAAACTAAAGGTTGAGCAGAGTTCTGGGAAAGCAAGGCTTCCTAACACATTTGCTCCTAGAAATCCTAATCCATTCAGAAGAGCAAATGAACAATTGCAGATCATTCAGAGGTGAAAAGAGGCCAATGAAGAACAAAGGGTTAAGGCCCCTTTCCAGAACGTAGTCATGGAGGAGGAACAATTTGATGAAGAGGATGAGATTCACTGCATGGAAGACAAGGGCAATGCTGCCTTTTTAACATTGGCTGCCTACAAGGAGTCATTATTCAGGGACCAGACCAGTCAAGAGTGGGACAGAGAAACTGTTCTACAGACTGAAGACCAACAAAGATATAACTTGAGGTCAAAAACGAGTAATGTCAAAGAGAATCCTTCCCAAAGAACTGTTGTCCCCATAGAGCAGCAGATCAGCAAACAAAAGAGACCAGCAGCTGATCCATCATCCTCAAAATTCCAGCCATAGAGGTAAGAAGCCTTGAAAATTCCCCTTCGTTCAATTTTCAATTAGAAATTCAGAAGCCAAGAATACCCATGCCTCTGATTGAACCAGTGAAGAATGAGCCCCTCAAGAAATCTATCCTTGAAGATCTTGAGCCTAAAACGATCCAAGCTTCCACTGACTATGTGAATTTGCAAAATGACCAACCAGCTGTTGCTCTCAACCCAGTGATCAAAAAGTCTGAAGTCAGCTCCCCCTAGTCACTGGAGCTAGCCATAATTTAGTGCCCAAGGCTGACATGGATAAGCTCAGTCTTGACATTACAAAGCCTGCCCAGTTGGCCTCCACACAGCCTAAAAAGGGAGTTTGCCAGATCACAGAAGAAGAAGGCTCATAGATTTGGGACACCTTCTTTGATGGGGCTTGTTCTAAGAAAGCTATAGGAGCAGGTGAAGTCTTTATGTCCCCCACACAAGAATACATTGATTCACCATTTATATTAATTGTTCAGGCCACAAATGACATAGCCGAGTACACAACAGCCCTTGTTATTTAGCAGGTGTACAAAAGCGTCCACGTAAAACATCCAAGGATGAGAGCATACAAAGAGGGAGTGAATTATAAACCATCTCTACCTGATAAGGTCAAATGCCCTAAACTTTTTGAGGTAGGTGATCAAATCAATAGGCTTTTGCAAGTCTTTGATGAATTGGCTGACATGCACATTGATCAAGAGAAAGAAACCTTTCACAGAAAGGTAAAGAGGGTCAATTCTCAGTATGGTGACTGTTTTATCCAATGGGATGCACTGAAGGAAAGGCAGGGAGATCCTAGTAAATTCGATGCTCTATGGGCAAGATCATTCCTCATTGCTTAGGTCCAGGGGAACAATACTTTCATGCTGCAGAGTTTGGAAGGAGAAACAATTTTGATAGTCTAGTCAATGGGCAGTTTTTTAAAGTTTATGTTAATTAAGGCCTTTAGGCCTCAGCATTGTAAATATGTTCTTTTTACAAGTTTCAGTGTGGGCTTAATTAGACTCCATGCCCATTGGAACACTAAGAAATATTGCTGATCTTGTTCTTGTATGAAAGGCAGTGGTCTACGGTTCTTGAAACCTCACAGGGAGGCTTTCATCTCTAGAAGGAGCCAGTGTTAGCTCTGCTATGCAACAATGATTTTCTAACGCCGGGAGGAGTTCTAGTCTGTTTGGTCATGCTCGAAGAGGTTTCACATTTGGTCACTCTTCCCTTCTTTCTTCCTACTCCACTTACCCTCCATTTCCATTTCCCTATTTTTCTCCTAAATCCGACAAGGTAACCCCCTTTGGCCTTAGCCCTAAGCCCCAACCCACCATAAAACCTCACCCATATGACCTCGCGCACTCATAAACCCCACTGAATCTCCGCTGTTGATCTACACCGCCAATCCAACGACTCTCAACTCGCCCGATAAAGTGACCCGCTCGATCATTTCCCACTGTCAGATCATCTCCATAAAGATCCGACGGCCTTCGCTCTCATCGCGCCAGCAACTTAATCAAACGTTAGCGCACGTTGAGAGCGGTTTTTCTCTCTCATTTGCTGCTACGTGTCGATCATTGAATGGAATCGCGCAACCCCGGACATTTACTGCTTAACGTCCGAAAGCGGTGCGATGAATACCATTACCGCCCGACTAATCCGCCCACCCATTAAACGTCCGTGCAGCTTCACTTCCCGATGATCGTCCGATCTGTCCACTGAAGATCTGATGGCCCCAACTCATCCCACTCTCGCCTAGGCCGATAACCTTCGCCAAGCCATCTCCTCCATCCATTTCCGTGATCCGACGACCATTCTTCCTGTTCACCCACATCGTCCACTCACCCATGCATTCCACGTCCTTAACCATTCTATTTGCCCGAAGAAGGAGATGACCAGCTCCACCATTATCAGTCACTAACAGACCCTCAACAACCATATTTAACAGACAGCATGGCCAAGGGAGAAAAGGACAAGCATGACTCTGTAACTGAATTTATCAGTTATGGACTCCACAGGTAGGAGCAACAAGTTGTATAGGTTACAACTCAACTCGCCAATGGCATTGATAGGCAATGACTGTGATGGTGAGGAGCGAAATGAATTATGGCACAGGCGAATGGGGCACTTACACCATGGAGCACTGAAGATGCTTAGAGAGACTGTTACAAGGGTACAAGTCCTTAGTAGTGAACATGATTAGTTGTGCAGAGGATGTGTGCTAGGAAAGTATGCTAAAGCAGTTTTTTCCAGAAGTAACAATAGAGCAAAGTGTGTATTAGGATTAATACACTCAGATATCTACGGTCCTATGTCCACAAGGGCTCTTAGTGGTGGTGAATACTTCGTCACTTTTATTGATGATCACTCCAGAAAAACCTGGATCTATTTCTTAAAGACCAAGGATGAGGTCTTTGATCGTTTCCAAGAGTTTAAGGCTCTTGTTGAAAATATGACAGGGAAAAAGATAAAGGTACTGCATTCAAATACTGTCGAGAATATACGGACAAAGACTTCACAAATTTTTGCGCAACTGAGGGCATCAAAAGAGAGTGGACAGCTCCATATAATCCGAAGCAAAATGGAGTGGCAGAACAAAAGAAGACAACTATTGTTGGGGCAACCAAAGCCATGTTGTATGATCAGGATCTTCCTAGGTATCTATGGGTAGAAGCTTGCAACACGACAATATATATCTAGAATAGAACTCCCCATGGAGCATTGGGAAGAGAATGCTCGAAGGAGTTTTCACAGGGAAGAAGTCGGAAGTCAGTCATCTCAGGATATTCGGAAGTGTGGCTTATTGTCACATTCCAGACGAGAAGCGCAACAAACTGGATTAGACTACAGAAAAGGGCTATCTCATAGGATATAGTGAGACCTCAAAGGCATATTCTTGGCAGCAGGTATTGATTTGGGGTAGCATCAGATGTGCTCTAGCCATGAAAATTGGTGGAGAGGCTAAAGCACATGAGATCTCCAAGACCCAGAAATGGTCTGGGGAAATTCTACTCGGTGAAGGAGATATTAAAATAATTAATATTTTTAACGGGTTCCTAAGTCTAAACTTAGGAAAATAAAAATATTAATGGGTATTAATATAAAACTGAGTTAGAAGGTTCTAAATGACATGGATCAAGTGAAATCTAATCTTAGTCGTTGATTAGAGATGTAATCTCGGTCGTTGAAGACTCAACAAAAAAAGTATAAGAGGAGGCTTGAGGGTCAGTTGGAGATACACCAAACTGATTAGTCAATTTGATTTTCTAGAACGGAGTTTGCTAAGAGAAATCGAACCAGTGATCAGAGTTGTAGCAAGGGGCAGTGATTGCATAGCAGAGAGGCAAAGATAGTGTCGGAAGACCAACGCAGAGGCAGAGAGCCAGACGCGGAGCCAGCAGAAGCCATGCAAAGGGCTAGAGGGCCTACGTGAGTGACGCAGAGGCTATGAAAGTGATGCAAAGTGCCAGAAAGGTTGCACAGTGCATCAGGAGGCTGACACAGAGGCCAGGAGAGCTAACGTTGAGCCTTAGAGAGACGCTGGAGAGAGTTTCGTGGAGCAGACTTTCAAAATATTTGCTTCTGAAGAGAGGTATTTCTGCCAGATAGATTGCTCTGTTGGGTGAGCCAGTTTGGCACCCAGTTGTACTCAAGAAAAGTTGCTTAATAATAAAACCCTCAGAATTGCTGCACCAGTTTTCCCAAGTTGGGTTTTTCCCGGGACGATTGTCCAAAAATAACGGTGTCCCTTGTGTGTTTGTCTATTTTTTTTAGTTGATGATCTGTAGATGGTTGACACTGCATTGTGTTTATTTTAGTATTTAAATAGTTAAATAACTTGTTCGGTAATTAAACAAGTAGGTGAAATAAACCAGATAGTGCAGGAAAATTTCTAACAGGTTAGACTTAGAAATTTCGACAACAGGAAGATTGTAGTAAGACGGGATGCAAAGTTCATGGAAGATAGAGCTTTTAGGAAATCTCGTGAAATGCCTGTAGAAGATCATTCAGGAGATTTTCATTAATCCAAGAGCAGCAGGGGCAACAAGAAGGATAGGTAGGAGAGCATACACCTGGGTCGAGTACAATGACCAGCACCAGTATCTCCTCAGAAGGAGGAAATGCAGATGGTTTTCAACAGAAAGAATGACGGGATCAGGAGGAAGAGTTGGTTGAGCCTCCCAGCACTAGTTGTAGAACGAGCAGAGAAGTGTGGCAGACATTGAGAGATGCAAAGGAGTTTGTTGGAGCTCCTAGAGCCAAGAAGAGATAGCGTAGACAACTAGATAGATACCAAGCATTGGTAGCTCAGGTCGAAGAACCCTCTAGCTTTCAAGAAGTTGTTCAACACCAAGTATGGGTGGATGCCATGGTGGAAGAATACAACTCCATGACGAATGATGTATGGGAAGTAGTACCTAGACCAGAAGATAAATCAATTGTATGATCACGATGGATCTACATGATCAAGTATGCTACAAACGGCAGCATAGAGAAGTACAAGGCAAGGTTCATAGCAAAGGGGTATGCTCAGAAAGAAGGAATAGACTATGAGGAGACTTTTGCCCCAGTTGCTCAATACACCTCTATCAGATCTGTTATCCCTAACAACTCAAATGGGATGGGAGATTCACCAGATGGATGTCAAGACAACATTCTTGAATGAAGTAATAGAAGAGGAGGTGTATATAGAACAACCCGAAGGCTTCGAAACTCATGAGAAGAAAACTCATGTTTGTAGGTTAAAGAGAGCCTTATATGGGCCCAAGCAAGCACCCAGAGCATGGTATTGTCGGATTGATAGTTGCTGCAGTTGGGATTTGTCAAGAGTGATGCTGATCCCAATCTCTACTATTTATTGGTAGAGAATGAGCCACTTATTCTGGTACTATATGTAGATGACCTATTCCTAACTGGGTCATCTAGGCTCATCCAAGACTGCAATAAGAATCTTGAAGCCGAATTCGACATCAACGACTTGGGATTGATGCATTATTTTCTAGGGTTGGAAGTTTGGGAGAAGAATGGGGAGATCTTCCTTGGACAAGGAAGGTAAGCTACAAAAATTCCGAAGAGATTCGAAATGCAGGATTGTCGACCCATGGCTACTTCCATGATCACCAACTAGAAGAAAATAGATGCATCAGAGGACAAGGAAGTAGATCCCACCTTGTACAGGCAGCTCATTGGGTTGATCATGTATCTGGTCAACACTAGGCCAGACATTTGTTTTGTTATCAACACTCTTAGTTAGTTCATGGTGGAACCAAACAGGGTGCATTGGGCAGCGGCAAGACACATTCTTAGGTATGTATGTGGAACGGTTGGATATGGGTTGAAGTACTCCAGAGGAGAGGACGGTAGTTTGAATGGGTTCATTGATGCAGATTGGGTAGGTAATTCAGTAGACCAGAAAAGTACCTCAGGGTACTACTTCAGTGTTGGATCAGGGATCATATCTTGGTGCAGCAGGAAGCAGAAATTAGTAGCACTGAGTTTAGCAGAAACAGAATATATGGCAGCCAACACAGCTACATTCGAAGCCATATGGCTCAGAAAATTGCTTGTGAGCTTATTCAAAAAAAGGATGGAAGTGACCAACGTTTACTGCGATAACTAGAGTTGTATCAAACTCCCTAAAAATCTAGTATTTCATGATTGGTCAAAACATATAGATATCCGTTGTCACTTTATCAGAGACTATGTTCAACGTGGGGTAGTACAGCTACAATATGTTCCCATAGGAGAGAAGGTGGTCGATATACTCACAAAGGTTCTCAGAAGAGCTAAGTTCACTCAGTGCAGAGAGCAGATGGGTATGGTTGAAAATCCGTTTGGGTTTTTTGAATTTTCGAGGACAATTGTCCAAAAATAACTGTCATTGTAATTGTATTTGTGTCAGTATTTTACTTACATTTACTTTCTACAATGTTTTAATTGTGAAGGCTGCAATAGAACATATTTTGATATTTTCCGTAAGAATACTGTAGATAACTTACTTCTAACAAAATAAGTAGAAGATAATATTAATCACTGCAGTAGGATTTCTATTTAGAAATTTTCACATCCCTAGCACTGAATAACACTCTTCCTGTGTCATTTTCTTCGTCACCGTCAGTCTCTTCTTCAAATGAGGAACTGTCTTCTTTAGAGAAAAAGATATTCTGAAGGCCTTTCTTCTTACCTTTCTTGTTGAATCTTCTTTGACCCTTCTTCCCTTTCTTGGGTGCTTCATCTTTGTTACCAGAGTTCTTATGAGATTTAGCTGCAAAATGACCAATCTCACCACAAATGGAAGTTTACCTTTAAACCTACCTGTTCCTCTTTTCAACTTTCCCACAAAGTCAGCAATTTCTTTATCGGAATATTCTTCTTCTTCGCAACAACTAGAGATTGGTCTTGATTCCTGCTTATTTTTCCCTGTCTCCTTGGATGCTGCGAATGTTGCTTCTTCGTTAGATGGACTTTCTTGTTTTTTCCTCATTTCATATGCCATAAATATTCCATGCAATTGGTCCATGCTAAGCTTTTCCAAATCATCTCCTAGCACAAATACTTCAGCATCAAATCTCTCTGGAAGAGATCTAAGAACCTTTCAGACAACTACCTTGATTTCCATTAGTTCTACCGATGCTTCTATAACATTCATTATTTCATCAACACGAAGAAAGTAAGATGCAATGTTTTCCTCTTCGTTCATTTTCAACTACTCAAATTGACCTCAGTGGGTTTGCAGCTTGGCCTCCATTACCTTCTTGTCTCCATATATATTTTGAAGCTTGTCCCAAATTTCTTTTGCTAATTTGCAATGCATTATTTTGACATATATAAAATCTGACACACCAGTCATGACGGCATTTTTAGCTTTACCATGGCTTTTGTAAACCCTTCAGCTGTTATCATCTGAAGGAGGAACAATAGGTTCCATGTATTTGGTCAGCACAACATTCCAAACATCAAATCCTTTTGCTTGAAGATTTGCTTTCATCTTTCCAATCCAAAATGTATAGTAGTTCCCATTAAGTACTTGAAATCCCAATTTATTCCACTCCATGATCTCCTTCCAGTGGTTAAAGTTTTAAACTGCTAGTGAAGGAACCCACTCTGATACAAATTATTGGAAATACTGAGAGGGAGGTGAATCAATATTTCTTGGAAATTAGTAGCTTGTTAAGTTTTTCAGAGCATTAATTAATCTTCAACATCAATTCAAAGCATAAATAAGAAATAGACATTAGACACAAGATTTTTTAGGTGGAAACCCCTTTGGGACAAAAACCACCAAACATTTTTCTAATAATTTTGTGAGGACATCAAATGCTTCAACTCCAACTGAAAAGGGATGCACCAACTCCCTAGTACTCTAGAAAAGTGTTCAATTTTCCAGCTCCAACTGGAAGGACACTTCAGCACCTTGATTTTATCATCCAATGCTGAAAGGATGCTCCAACACCCTTGCAAGCTCAAGCTTGCACTAGTACCACCGTACCACCCTGAAATGTATTCAGGGTTCAACCTGAAGGTGACTTCAACCACCAGCCTAGCACCACTCAACCGCCCTGAAAATGATAATGAATTTGACACACTACTATGGGCTCCCATACCAGGGACAATGACCCACTTACATTGAATCAACTTCTGCAATTTATGTGGGCTCTCATAGCAGGTACAATGACCCACTTACAATGAATTTCAACAAAACCTTTTTTCCATTACTCTTCAAATGTACAATGATCTTTAGACAATGATACTCTTACAACTGAACTGCAAAAGCCCAACTGCACACATACCTCTGCTGCTGCTTCTGTTCTCAATATTCTAAATCTTGACTTGACTGTGTAGATCCATGAAGCCCTAACAGAACCCTTAATGTGCTGCAAAACCACTCTTACTGACAGATGCTGCTACAGGAAGAATATGACAGTGAGGTTCCAACAAGTAGTCCTTGCACAACCTTAAATGATGAAACCCTATTTCATTTCAAATCCTCACTGCAGAAGGCTTGTTTACTGTTGCCAAAATGTTGATGTCACTGCCTGTAGATGTCAACTGTAACTGCTCAATAAAACTTGACGAATCATGCTACAAACACACTGCTTAATGGTATCATAGGCATATAGTGCACCTCTGGTCAACCCTTGTTTGCATCAATCACAGAACAGTGCTACTCTAATTCTTACTGAATTAGGTAACATTCAACATACTACCTTCTGTCCACGATCTGTTGAGAGATGTATCTTCAAAATAAACAAAAGCTACTGTACTGTGGCAATAAGAATTAACAATTGCAGCCCATACCTCATTAGTTGGTGACAACCTTCATACCTCTTGTGACAAGTATAAGATTTGACTGTTTCTTGCAGTGAGGTTGGCCTAATTTCTTTTGATTTTGAGCTGTAGGTAGTGATACATATGCAAGCCTCAGAACTTCTTCAACGTTCAGGTCTGCATTGAGATGCTACTGGAGGTAACACTGTAACTTTCAACAGTGTAATGCTACTCCAGGTCAATAAGATCACTGCTAAAAACCAACCATTTAATCCGCAAGTAATCTGCTTTTATGCCCAGAATGCAGGTCTTATCTTGCTGGTTCTTGTTGTAATTTTGCCACATGAATAGTCTTCTCAAACTTCCAGGTCAACGTGCTCCATAGATCAACTGTAATGGCCAGCGAATCTGGTTCAGATTGATGAATTAGGTTTACGGACTTCAGTTCTGCTTCTTTAACTAGACTTAGGCCATAGGATGACTAAGCCACGGGTATAATCTCACAAGAATCATCTTCCAGACTTTGGAGAATAGACCTTAAGGAGAGCTGAAAGTATCTGCAGAGATTAGGGCTACTAAATCTGATTTCGTTCTGCTCAGATCATACATTAAACATCATCAAGGATCCACAAATAAATTCAGGTAACCAAGCTGCAGAAGTGATGATGTTTCTTCACTGTATAAGCACAAAATGTTCATGCCCTAATGAGGGCTGAAAGTGGGTGATGAGGCTGCTTCAGACAATCAATTTATCCTTCAAACTTCGTTAAATAAGCCCAAACGAATCTATAAACCTTTGCTGTTTCAAGCTGAGCCAAATTCAAATTAACACTAACAGACCAGGCTTTAAAACATTTTTCACTGGTCCTTCATCACAAGAATATGAATGCAACATTTATGTAAATAAGCTGCGCAAGATTGAGCCCTTTTGATGATCTCAGTCTTGTTCTAGAGCAAGGTCAAATGTCTCTGCAAGAATGAAGCCTTTCACCACCAAAGCTCTGATACCATGTTGATTTTATAGTACTTAAAAGTTAATAGACAAGCACAAATTTCTGCATCTGGTAATTACTTCCAATGATATATGAACATCATTAAGTAATTACACACAGAAATTCCACCTTGTTAGAAAAACTTAGGCCTCTTGCATAGATCTGTTCCATGTGCGAGGGAGAGAGACGAATATGTGAGTGATGTGCGATTTATGATTGTATTGCGTGCCTTTTTATAATGGTATTAGGTTGGCCCAAAGAGACACGACTGTTTGTAAATTAAACTTAAAATTAACTATAATTTTCTTACTTTTAATATTAACTTGTGTAGCTGGGGAGTACTGCGGCTACCCAAAAATCAACAGATATGCCATTGTAGTTCAGCAAGTTATACAACCTGGTGCAGTTATGATTTTGTATTTCTGTAGATTCTTCTTTGAAACAATGGACTGATGGAAATGATTCAAATAGAAACTTTACTGAGGTATATATATATATGTGTGTGTGTGTTCTTCCTAGGTAAGTTTCATCGCAATTATTTTCCAGGATTTCCAATTATTATCCAAACTAATCACATTTGTACATTGCATTTGAAAACATAGAATGCTCTTAATCATTTGTGTTTTTCACGGCATCGTAATTATGGCCTACCATCATGTTTAGTTCTCACTACGTCTCATATGGTACGTCAGATTCTATCCAAAGATCTAGTAGCAAGGCATCATATATAGGTGGAAGACATTGGTGATTACTGCTTTGTTTTGTTTTCACAAAAGAAAAATTGAACAAGATTTGTATTAAATCAAGTTTACATATGGACTGATATACATAGATATGTCGCCATGATTTCTGCTTTGTTTGCTTGCATATTCTGCTGTTATTATAATATCTGCATTAATTTTTTTTATGTAATGTAACTATATTCATATAAATCTTCAGGCTGGAGATGCAGACTGTAGTTGTGGAGGCAAGAGGGTGATGGGAATTTGTGTGAAACCAATAAAAGGAGATGCGGTTCTTTTCTGGAGTGTTGTAAGTTTTTTCCTTGCTCAGTGTGATAGCAATAATAATACATTGATTCTTTGATAATTTAACTGTGTTCGTCTTGTTGGCTTCGTGAATCTCACCCATTTGTATATAGCATTCAAATGCCCGTAGAAGGAAAAAAAAGTAGTATAATGCTGACCAGTAAAGACAAGAATGGCTCTCTGGATATTTTTGTTTGATTATTTTCTAGGATCTAGTTCACACATCCATTTAATGCTGTAAGTAGTATCAGTTAGTGTACTTGATTCCCTGCTGTGGCTTAGAAATTACACTGCCTTTTAATGAAATAATCTTGGATCTTGAGGATTGATAGGCATTATATTCTATTTTCCAGGGTCTAGATGGTTCAGTGGATCCGAAAAGTCGTCATGGAGGTTGTGAGGTGCTAGGGGGTGTTAAATGGTCGGCTACAAAATGGATGAGACAGAAAAGCATTGCCTGATGGTCCATTTATTATAATCTATGTTAAATTAATTTATTGAAGTAGCACATCTATGGAGAGAGGTCGATGCTTAGCACATCACAAAGATGAATGATGCAAATCCTTTTAGATATTGATACAAAAGACTGTGCAAATGCAATGCAGTATATAGGAACGATGTTTTTCTGTGCAAAGTTCATTTTTGGATGAGATCAAAGTTTCAAGA
This sequence comes from Pinus taeda, assembly GCA_000404065.3. NCBI lineage: Eukaryota > Viridiplantae > Streptophyta > Pinopsida > Pinales > Pinaceae > Pinus > Pinus taeda. Next base: position 49,806 of record APFE030594287.1, on the reverse strand, counting down.
GCTTGTGAAATTTTGCCTCTTAAGATGTAATGGTCACGGGACAATGATTACTTGATTAACCCAATAGATGGTTATAATGGTATATGGCACAAAGAATGAAGAGAGTAGTTATTGTAAGCATGGAAATTTAAGCTATTTTTCAATTGCTAGCCGTGACATTGATGGCCGGTGATGGCATGTCCTTGAGGTTAGCTGGTTGATTTCTATAATGTCTTCCTCAGTGGCATGAAATTATATCAAAGGCTAAATTCAAAAGTCTTCCTTGTGTAAAGATGCATTATTTTTTCCCTGTACTACTTTCTACCTAACTAAAACAGGTTGTTCAACATTTTATCTTTTGATTTTTAAAAAGATTTGCCAATTTGGGTGGAAGAATCGGCACAATAATGATTTTATTAGTTGTGGATGTTCTAGATAGAAAGACAATCTGGGTACTTTCTCCTGTTCATTGCATTGTCGACTTTTATTTTTAACAGTAGAGTATGCACTTCAAAACTCTTACAAACCATGAAAGGGAGACTTGGAAAATCTTTTAACAATGCAGTATCTCCTATGCTTCCAAAGCAGCCTATGCCTAGAAAAGTCTATTAGCAGCTGCAATTGAAACATCCCCATTTCTGAAGAAGAGAATCAACTAGGGACAACTGGAGAAAAAGTTAAAATTTGCAAAGAAAATACATGGATAAAATGGCAAAAATTACAACATGAGGTTAAGAGTTGTCTCACCTCCTTAAATATTTAAAATGAGATTATCTATCAATCAGAATAGCTTTCGAGAATGTCAGCTTAACTTATTAAGGTCAGAATAGCAAAGTACTGAAATCTTCAAGCTATTGGAACTGTCTAATAGCCTTTGGCTTGTCATTATTTTTATGGGAGTGAAGTATGAGGTATGATAGTCCTCTAGATGATAGATCACAAATATTTTTAGAAAATCATAAAGGCAGAAAGATTTTCTTATTCTTGATAATTACTTGTGATGTACTTGATTTGTTATTACGATTTTTTATATCTTTTTTCTTTTAGTTCATCAAGCAATTACCAAAGCAATAGCACATAAAACAATGGACACCAAATGTAGGCACTATACCAGGGAAAATCCCCCCTTGAGGGGGAAACCCAGTAAAGAAAATTCTTCCTTTGAATAGTATTCTTTGAGACTCTTCACCCTAGACAAAGACTAGACCTTCCCTTCACACCAAATCAGCCTCCCAGATCTTCGACTTCCTTTCTGGCAACTTCGACTACGCAGCAGCTTCCGGCATCAGTGAAACTTGGAAGACTTTGATCTCCTAATATAGGGCACGAAATAGAGATAGACATGCACTTAAAATTTTGTTTTTCTTCTTCTCCTTAGACTACACCCAACTTGCACTTCCTTTGGTTTCCTGGGTTCGTACTTCGCACTTCCCAGCTTCCTTAGAGATATTGAACTTGTTTGAGATAAGTGCTCCAAATGAATTCAACTTGCTTCTATTTATAGGCTTCAAGGGAGGTCGAATTGATGTCTTTAGGCCGACTTTATGTGGAGGATACATAAATTACATTTGACTCAATACTTAATATTTTTACATAATTCAAAAGCCCAAGAAGAGTCTCTTTAAAAGTTCAATGACTCTATTGACTCATAATAAATCCTAGAAGTCTTCAATGAGAACTTTGACCTAAAACATGGTGACCCAAGCATGAAACCCATGCTTTAATAAGTCACAATAATAATAACGAAAATTCTTTTCTTTATTCTTTTGACAAGTATATTACAAGACTCAAATACATTAAATGAAGATCGAACTTAATTACATTTTCCAATACTCCCTCTTAACTAGGGAGGTATTCAATATAAACAAGTACAAGGAAGATCTCAACTATATGAACCACGAAGAACTTTAGGCACTGTACTGCCATGGACTAGATTCCTGACCAAGGCAATCTATCTATTGGTTCAACAATTTAAGCACTGCAATGCCACAGACTAGATTCCTGACCAGGGCAATCTATCCAAGTGGGAATAAGGTGAACTCAAGCTTTTGTCCCCTCTAGGTACCATCAGGCTTGCTAACCACCAACTCAAAGATCCAGGCGTGTGTCCAAAAATAGAGCTCTATAATGAACACCACCTTTCCAACTTCGAGACCTAGACATCAACACAACATGTTGGCCAGATGTCTTCCCGGGCAATGCTTCACTCACAAAGCCTCAACACTCCTTGATCCAGTAGATCAAGGATGACCAATCTCTCCCAATCAAATTGATTGGTAACCAGCATGCTATCAAAACCTTCGAGAGATTCACATGTACAAACACAACCCAATCAAGAATATATTTTCATATGTACATAATCAAATACAAACCTCCGAGGTCTAGATGTTGCTTCTCAACTTTTCATAGTAGGACTATCAACCGAATCTCTGACAGAAGATTCCTCAATCATACACTTTCCTTTCCTACTTCTCATGTAGTGACATATCCTTCAAAATTCATTTTTCAATCAAAACCAAGCTATGCCCTCCCTCTAAACTAGGGAGCATCTCTTTATGTAGACTCCCTCTTAATCTTAGGGAGATCTCTTCTATTTAGGGTTTCTCAGGGAGATCACCTTTTTCTTTTTGTCAACGGAGAATCTTTCGTGGCTTCCACCATTTATCAGAGTTATCATGATCTTCATCATGATTATCACATCAACAAACATCTTCACCATATTGAAGATTGTGTACCTTCACTATGAAAATTCCTTAAACACAGGACTTCCTACTGCAACATTGATGATATTTCTTCTACTTGATAGATTTACATGAATAAGTTATTTGTAGTTTGCTATGGCAAACATCGAAATACATACACTGCAGCCTACACCAATATACACTTTCCTTTCCTACTTCTCATGTAGTGACATATCCTTCAAAATTCATTCTTCAATCAAAACCAAGCTATGCCCTCCCTCTAAACTAGGGAGCATCTCTTTATGCAGACTCCCTCTTAATCTTAGGGAGATCTCTTATATTTAGGGTTTCTGAGGGAGATCACCTTTTTCTTTCTGTCATCAGAGAATCTTTCGTGGCTTCCACCATTTATCAAAGTTATCATGATCTTCATCATGATTATCACATCAACAAACATCTTCACCATATTGAAGATTGTGTAACTTCACTGTGAAAATTCCTTAAACACAGGACTTCCTACTGCAACATTGATGATATTTCTTCTACTTGATAGATTTACATGAACAAGTTATTTGTAGTTTGCTATGGCAAACATCGAAATACATACACTGCAGCCTACACCAATTAAATTATATGTTGAAACAAAAAACTGAACAATAGAGAAAGATTCACACAAATGACAATTGTTTTTGTACAAACGTCCCTGGAAAAACCCAATTTAGGAAACTCGTGTAGTAGCTCTGAGGGTTTTTATTATTATGCAGTATTTTTCTGAATACAACTCTGGATGCCCTCTTGACAATCCAGTTACAGATAAATACAATTGGCAAAAGAAATTTGTGAGATTACCTCACTCTACCTGGCAAGTCCCGGCTAATCTGGGAGCTGAACCAATGTGTCCCCGGTTATTTCTATGTTGCCCCTGCATGGGTCCAGTGTCAGCCTCTAATGCTCTGCGTCTACTATACTGGGAATTGATTTTCCTTCTGGAGCAGTTTCCAGCCTTCCCAACTTAGAAATGTTAGTTCCCTTAGCAAATTCAGACTTCTGCTTGGAGAACTGTGTTGCCTCTGCATGAACCCTTCTGGCTCAGCGTCAACCCCTCCTTGGTACTGCGTTGCCTCCTTCTGGTGTCTCTCTCACTCTCTGCTACGTATCTTGGCTCAGGAGAAGACTTCTCCAACCAAAATATCCCTACCCCTCACTGCAAAAACTCACTATCGATATTCTCCTGGTAGTTGCTTTGCTTTAGAAAATCAAACTTCTAAACTCACTTTGTGTGTCTTCCAAATGACCCTCAAGCCTCCTTAAATAATCTCCTTGTTGACATTCAACAACTCAAATTAGAAGCTAATCAATGGCTAAGATCATTTTTTCTTGATGCTCGTCTTCTTCTAGAAGTTACACCCATAGTTAAATTAATACCCATTAATTATTTTATTTTCCTAAGTTTAGACGTAGATTCCCATTAAAAATAATTAATTATTTTAATAAAATTGTTTCTGGGTGGAATTTCCAAAAACCCTTTCTGGGTTCTTTGGATGACATGTGCCTAAGCCTCCGTGCAAAATTTGAGACTTAGAGCACATTTAATGCTACCATAAATCAACACTTCCTCTTAGCGAGGAATGTGCTCTAGCAATGCCTCCCAATAAAGCATCACCCTGACTTCATTTCATCGTTCTCTGCACTATTGATGTCTGACATGTTGTCCACCAACTACTGTGTTGTCGCAACTGTACTCTTGTTGACCGTACCACTATCAACACTGCTTATGTACTACAACTCCCTCTGAATTTCTGCATCCATGTTGTTGGCACTATTACAACCAACTGCCCCTGCACTTCAAACCGCTACTGCTATTGTATCAACAACAGAAAAACATCCCAAATTATTGAACTCACTATGTTCAATATGATACCTTGTGAATGTTGGAGCCTGACTGTTGCTAGTCCTTGCATTGACCCTCTGAATCTTTTGCGGTGTTGCTAACCTCTTCTTTGTGCCATATGCATTGCTACCAACTATGCTCTGCGTTGTTCAGTCTCTGGTGCTCCTAGCCACTGCAACTCTCTCTAACACTTCTCGACACCATCTAACACTAGTCCATCCTATTACTTCTAATCTGGGCTCCCATAGCAAGGAATTGATTCGAGAGGTGGGTTCCTCAAGGATCCTACCCATCTGTAGCTCTTTCGAACTACAACTCCAAATAAGCCCACCTCCCTCCTAGAGGTATCTTAGCTATCATGCCGAACTCCTCCTCCTCGATCTTCGCAGGTGCAACCTTCAAATCGTGCTTCTCATCTTTGTCCTTCTTCTTGAGAGGACACTGAGTTGCGTAGGTACCCATCTCACCACACTTGAAGCACTTGATCTTCGAGAGGTCCTTCTTACGTCTCCGCTGCTTGTACTACCCCTTCAATGCAAGGGTTGCATTCTCCTCCTCCTCCCTGGGCTTCGACCCACTATTGTTGCTTTCATCAAGCTTACACTTGTCCAAGTCTCTCCTCAACTCCTTTTGCTTGAGAGTTGCCCACATCTCATCCCAATTTGGCAAAGTTGCCCTACCCAAGATACTCTGGACAAAGACTTGCCACTCATCTGAGACAGAATTGAGACCCAGTCTAACCAATTCAGAATCTTGAGGTGTAGATCCCACAACTAATAACTCTTCTTGGGTCTCCTGAAGATTCTTGAGGAATGGATCCACGCACTCCCCTTTCTGCATCTATGCAAATCTCAGTTTCTACTCTAAGTAGATCTTCTGATGTTCAAAAGATCCCTGATACAATGTAGACAATGCATCCCACATCTCCTTAGCAGTCCCTTTACTAGCGATGTGACAAACCACATGATCCTTCACTCCGTCAAGGATCATTCTTTTTGTCTTCATTATTTCTGCCTTGTACTTCTTCAACAGATCTGCATCTACAGGCACAACCACTACGTTGTCGACATATGTCTTGAGAGCATGCCCATCTAGAAGGAATGACATTCTCGCCTTCTAGAAGGCATAGTTGGATGCCCCATCCAACTTGTCCTAATCTCTCAAGCCACTCTGGTTGCCATCTCTGCCACGAAAATCTGTTGAACTGCTCCTCCTTGCTTCTTACTGTTGTTGCTCAGCCAATAAGAAAACAAACTTCTTAGCGGGAAGTTTACTGAGGAAAAATTCCCTCACAGTGATTCTCTTCTCTTTTGACGTCTTTCTGCCCAACAAAATAGCCTGCAAAAACATTGTGTCCCACCAGCTCCTCCTCACATTGAGGCTTCAACACTACTCCCTCTGCGGCGACAAGATTTCGATTTGGAAGCACTTCATTCTGTCGACTCACTCAAAGAGAATCTACCTCGAAAATCAGCCCTTTGGCTAGGACTGCATAAACCCCTCTAGGGATTCGAACCACTGCCTCCTATAGTGATTTCAATCTCCGTCTTCTGCTCAGTGTTGGGTTCTTTAGCATCGTTCTTCTTGCTTCACTTGCTCTAGCTCTGATACCATGTGAAAATTCTTTAAACCCAGGAATTCCTACTACAACAATGATGTTTTTTCTTCTACTTGTTAGATTTACATGAACAAGTTATTTGCAGTTTCCTACGGCAAACATCGAAATACATACAGTGTAGCTTACACCAATTAAATTATATGTCAAAACAAGAAACTGAATAATAGAGAAAGATTCACACAAGTGATAATTGTTTTTGGACAAACGTCCCTGGAAAAACCCAATGCAGGAAAACTGGTGTAGCAGCTCTGAGGGTTTTTATTATTATGCAGTAGTTTTCTGAATACAACTCTGGATGCCCTCCCGACAATCCAGTTACAGAGAAATACAACTGGCAGAAGAAATTTGTGAGATTACCTCACTCTACCCGCCAAGTCTCAGTTGATCCGACAACAGAACCAACGTGTCCCTAGTTATTTCTGCGATGCCCCTGCGTGGATCTAGCGTCAGTGTCTAAGGCTCTATGTCTACTCAACTAGGAATCGATTTTCCTTCTGGAGCAGTTTCCATTCTTCCCGGCTCAAAAACTCTGCAAATCCGGACTTCTACTTGGAGAATTACACTGTCATTGCGTGAACCCTTTTGGCTCAGCATCGGTCCTCCTGGCTACTGTACTGCCTCCTTCTAGTGTCTGTTTGCCTTTTCGCTATGTGTCCTAGCTCAGGAGAAGACTTCTCCAACCAAACTATCCTTGCCCCTCATTGCAAAAACTCACTATCGATATTCTTGCTCTGCTTTAGAAAATCAAACTTTTGAACTCACATTGTGTGTCTTCCAAATGACCCTCAAACCTCCTTAAATAATCTTCTCGTTGACATTCAATGACCTAGATTAGAAGCAAATCAATGGCTAAGATCATTTCTACTTGATCCTCGTCTTCTCCTAGAAATTACACCCACAATTCAATTAATACCCATTAATTATTTTATTTTCCTAAGTTTAGACTTAGGGTCCCATTAAAAATAATTAATTATTTTAATAAAATTGTTTCTGGGTGGAATTTCCTAAAATGTTTTCTTGGTTCTTTGGAATACATGTGCCCATGCTTCCTTGCAAAATTTGAGACTTAGAGCACATCTGATGCCACCAGAAATCAACATGCACAACTTAGATAGCAAGTACGACCAAATCTATAGAATCATGAAGTTAGTCAAATCAGAATCACAGAAGCATTTCAACTATATACATATCAGATGCCCAAACTTAATTACAAACAATAGACATATACTTTTCAACATCTTGCTAGGGACTTTGTCATAAACTCTAGACTACTTCATAACAACTTTCATTCTATCTAGGTTTTCAATGTTTCTTTCAAAGGTGTAACATACCCTACTCTAACATATAGCAAACCCTAGAAACAATTCAAACAAATATAGATATACAAGGTATTTAACAACTTTCAGAATTCATATGTTAGATTTTCCACTAGGGTTTCATACAAATCCCAGATTTCATACAAGAGAATCAATCAAAACCAATCACAACTTTGTCATTAACATGACTAGCTTCCACTAGGGTTAGTTGCAAACCCTAGATTTTCAATCAATCATCAATCAAAACTAAAACTCAAACTTCAACAATTTAATACAAATCTCAAATTATCACATACATCAGAGATTTTTCACTTCTACTAAGGTTTAACTCCAAAACCCTAGAATTTCATTTTCACAATCTCAACAATCATTATATAAATAGATCTTAGATTGTTGTATTACACATATTAGAGAATTTCTAACTACTACTAGGGTTTTGTTGCAAAACCCTAGATTTCCAAATATAGAATCTCAAACAAGGACTTATATTAAATCCTAAGACTTATCATCATCAATAACTAGGTCAAAGCACATATCTAGGAATTCATTATCATGCATAAGCATATCATAGGTCAGACAACATTAATACATTAGACATATACTAGCCTAAACCAAGTTACGGTTTCGACCAAATGTACACATATATATACCTAGGGCTTCATTCCTAGGATCTTACTTTATAACAAAGGTTTTGTTCATAGGCCCAACCAAACCCTAAAGATCTAGGGTTTCATAACATAGACAAAAATCTTACTATTCTAAAATTTCAAAGGTTCAAGATCTCAAACAAACATCATTCAATCCTAACAAGTTAAGATTTCATGATCATATTGAAATCCCAATCATGACATCATCAACAAGAACTTCAAACAACATTTCACAATATCCCTAAGTAGTTTAGGGTTTCATACATTCACATTAGGATACATTTAGGTTAGGGTTTTTTTGAGAACCTGTATAGGGTTTGTTGACCGCTGCCTGTCAACTATCCATAAGCAGTACACCCCCTTTTCTTCGCAAAAAGGGATAGCGCTTGATCAAGATGTTCGTGCCATTCAGCAGTCATCGTCATTCTCCTGATCTTATTAAAGTTGTAAACCCAGTCTGCATTTTGATGTAAATAATCTTAGCAGAGCTGAGTCATGTATGAAAATTGCCTAGGTGGACCTAATTTTCTAGTGATAATCTACGTTTCAGAAGGTTTTTTGTCTCACCGATCCATGATCGGCAGAGTTTTCCTTCAGCCTAACTCCAAAGCCAGAATGAATTTTGTCATTAGAATCTTAGGGGAATCCTAGTGCGTTGATCTGCTAGATTATGTTTGGTCGCAAAACTGGGTGGTCTATGAGGGTCTATGTCAAATGGGTTTTCCCCCTTAAGATGTAAAACTGTAAAGTTCATGATGTAAA
>APFE030594287.1:25437-40892 GCA_000404065.3 Pinus taeda | reverse complement strand
AATATTTTGAGAATTTCAAATTTTTAATTCATTAAAAAATTCGATGGATGAGATTAAGGGATGTCTTGATCCTCATTGATGGTCGAGATCGTTTTGTCATGGATCACTCAAACTAGCCGTTGGGATTTTTTCCTTTAAATAGGGTGCTAGGGGTCATTTGAGATCATTAGATATTGGATCTGACTTTTGGCTGAAGAAGCTCTCTTGTAAATATTTTCTGGTGCTAATAAAGGAAGACTTTGGGGTCAAATGCTTGCTGGTGTTACTCTCTTCAAGTGCTGAATATCTTGTTGAAGAAGATCAGTGGGTGTTAGGGGAAGTTCTAGGCTGAACAAGCCAACTCCCATAAGCACTTTTTACAGAGCCGAGTTGGTTTTGATCCTGGGTTAATCATTCAGTTTGTTTTATTATTTGCATGAGAGACTTTCTAGGGCATTTTATTAGCAAATCTGAAGTTTCTGAAATATATTGGATGTCACTGACAAATCTGACTATTGCAGTCATAAAACTATAAATTTTGTAGCTGGTTTTTAGGGTTTTATTTTCAATCATTGCATATATTTTCTGGGTTTTCGTTTTCCCATTGTAGGATTGCAGGCACAGGCTATGAGAATTTTTCAAGGTTTCATCAGATAATCGCAAGCACTCTGCCATCCGGGGTTTCATTTTTTGCAGGGACATTCTCCAAAAAGATTTTCAATTTTTCTAAAGAAATTCGAGCTCCTATACGTTTCCTCTGCTCATCCACGTAGCCCCATCTCTTATTCTACTGCCATATGAGCTCCTCTCTGCAAATTTTAGATGCCAGCGATCTTTGCATTCTCCTGCAAAGCAGAAATCAAAACGCAGCACCATACTTCTAGCCAGAAAAACAAAAGGGAAAAACATGGCCCCTAGTTGCCATCGATTTGTTCTCCAAATCTTGCGTATTTACCTCTAGCTTGCGGCGAGAAATTATCGTGGTTTTACATGGTTGTTGGAAGCTGCAAAACGTTTTATGCTTGGGTGGTATTACTGCATTGAAAAATTGAACTGTGCTCACCCATCAGCCCGGAATTTTCAAACCCGTGCTGTTTGCAAATCCTTCCGTAGCTCTGCAAGCCGCAGTTGAAAGAAATCGGGCCAGGTATTTCATGGACGAGTCCGCCATCAAACATCTCAAACCTGCAAACGTTTATCAGTCCGCCGTCATCTGCAAAACTGCGTTGTAAGAGAACACGTCTTTTTTGTATACGGGCCAGTTTCAGGGGAGTCTCATTTCAAGTATGCGTGGTTAAAAATCAGCGTAAGTGTGGTTTGGCTTCAATTCAAAAGCGATTTTTATTGGTTACGTTTTTAAAAAGAAAAATACATTTGGTTTTAGCTTGGTAAATAGATTTCATTTTTTTTGTTTAGGTTTAGTTTTGTTACGTTTTAATCATTTTGATATAGGTTTAGTTTATAATTAGATTTCATTTGTTTTTTTTAGTTTTATTTTGTTTTATTGTATGCGTATTGTTCTTTAGATTTAATTTTTTGAGTTTGATTTTTATTTAAAAATTTAAAAATTCATAAAAAGAAAAAGGGTAATAGGGTTTTAGCTTAGGGTTAGATTTTTAATTTTGATTTGATATAGTTAGGTTTTTTTTTTTTTTTTTTTAATAGATTTAAATTAGATTTTTTTTTAATTTTCCCTTAAGTTTTGTTTAGTTTAAAAATTAATTCATAAAAAAAATCAATAAAAAGTTTAAAAAATCATAAAAATATAAAATAAAAAAAGGACAATAATTTCTTTTTATGGGTTTTTAGATTAAATTTTAAATTTTGTTCTAGTTTTAGATGTTTTGAGTAAAAAATTTGTCTGAAAAGCATAAAAAATATATATCGTGGAAAATTTTTGCCATATTCAGTCTTAGCTTGGGAATCTCATTGTGTTCTATCTGTCTTGCTAAGGCTAAAATGTTGATGTGGGATTATTGTCTATCTTTTATGTGATTTCGCATGCTTAAATACAATATCTGGTCAATGGTTAAATTTATATGGTTGTATCTTTCGAAGTTTATTTTTGCCAGATCATCGTTAAATGCGTTATGAATTTACTGAGTATCTTATATTGTTCGAGTTGTTTGATGTAAATGAGTGCCCTGCATGGTTTATTTTCTACAGTAAGTAATCGTTTACACATTAACTCCACAAGGCACTGGTCTCCTAACTCAATAAAATCTATCAAGTGCTTTCTCTTTCGTGTCTCCCAAACCAACTGGTTTACAGTTGGTCGTCCATCTCCTTACAGGGTCTACCCCCCCTTAGCCGTGGGAGACAGGCTTAAACGGAGAGATCGGGGATCAAGGTGACAGCCCCCGGTCTGAGCGTTGTCGTGACAATCCATGCGACAACAGGGTTCTAAAAATCAATTAAGAGTAAGAGTCAGGTAGATTTATCAAGTGATGAATCACCCAAAATAAGAATCAATATGATTCATATATAGCTAGACACAACAATGTTAGTAACAAATTGTCAAATGAATAAACATTTACTAAATAAGTCAATGTTTTTGTAGTTTGAAGCATACCTTTGTTTCTTGACAAACCTTATCTTGGGTGGCTTCATTCCTAGGATCTTACTTTATAACAAAGGTTTTGTTCATAGGCCCAACCAAACTCTAAAGATCCAGGGTTTCATAACATAGAAAAAAGTCTTACTATTCCAAAATTTCAAAGATTCGAGATCTTAGACAAACATCATTCAATCCTAACAAGTTAAGATTTTATGATCATACTGAAATCCTAATCATGACATCATCAACAAGAACTTCAAACAACATTTCACAATATCCCTAAGTAGTTTAGGGTTTTAGACATTCACATTAGCATACCCTTAGGTTAGGGTTTTTCTAAGAACTTGTCTAGGGTTCTATAAAATCAGTTAAGAGTAGGAGTGGGGTAGATTTATCAAGTGATGAATCACCCAAAATAAGAATCAATATGATTCAATATAGCTAGACACAACCATGTTAGTAACAGATTGTCAAATGAATAAACATTTACTGAAGAAGTCAATGTTTTTGTAGTTTGAGGCATACCTTTGTTTCTTGACAAACCTTATCTTGGGTGGCTTCATTCCTAAGATCTTACTTTATAACAAAGATTTTGTTCATATGCCCAACGAAACCCTAAAGATCTAGGGTTTCATATCATAGAAAAAAACCTTACTATTCTAAAATTTCAATGATTCAAGCACACAAACAAACATCATTCAATATTAACAAGTTAAGATTTCATGATCACACTGAAATCCCAATCATGACATCATCAATAAGAACTTCAGACAACATTTCACAATATCCCTATGTAGTTTAAGGTTTCAGATATTCACATTTTCATACCCTTAGGTTAGGGTTTTTTTGAGACCCTGTCTAGGGTTCTATAAAATTAGTTAAGAGTAAGAGTGGGGTAGATTTATCAAGTGATGAATCACCCAAAATAAGAATCAATATGATTCAATATAGCCAAACACAACAATTTTAGTAACAGATTGTCAAATGAATAAACATTTACTAAAGAAGTCAATGTTTTTGTAGTTTAAGGCATACTTTTGTTTCTTGACAAACTTTATCTTGGGTGGTGTTGTCGCACAGATTGTCATGACAACCCTCAGACCGGGGGCTGTCACCCTGATCTCCGATCTCTCCGTTTAATCCTGTCTCCCACAGCTAAGGGGGGTAGACCCTATAAGAAAATGGATGACCAACTATGAATCAGTTGGGTTGGAAGACACGAAAGGAAACCAGCGTTAAATTGATTTTATTGAATTTATAGACCAGTGCCTTATAAAATAAATGACTAAACGATTATTTATCAAATGCTGCAAAAATATGAACTCATTAACAATCGTTTTACCAACAAAGATTAACCTTTACCACATGCGAGATAATCAATAAATGGCTTAATGATACTCCAGCAATTTGAAATTTTGAAAGATAAAGTTCGATAAACAACCATGTAAAAAATTAACCAGAGATCACATTCATGTAGTTAATCTTCATATGAACGTTAAAGCATGTTAAACATTCATTCCCACATCAAAATTTTAGCCTCAGCAGAGAAGATAAAACCTAAGAAATTTCTGAGCCAAGACTGAAATTGGCAAAAAAATTCCCAAAATATTTTTATATTTTTCAGATAAAACAAAATTTTAAAACTAAAAAAAACTTAAAAAAAAAAAAATCTAAATGATATTAAATCTAAACTAAATTAAATCAAAATCTAAACTATAAGAAAACAAATTCTTTATGCTTTTTAAAGTTTTATAACTTTTTATGAATTTTTTATTGTTATATTTTTAAAACAAAACTTAAAATTAAAATCTAAACTAAAACCAAAATAAAAAATAAAAAAATTGAAATCTAATCTAAAATTAAAATCTAAAAAAAAAGGAAAAGCCTTTTTTTTTTTAAATTAAAATCTAATCAAAAGCTAAATCTAAAAGAAAAATAAATCTAAACAAAACTGAACAATTTAATAAATCTAAAACTAATATGTAGGAGCTTTTTATTTTTCTTTTTCAATTTAAATCATAACTTTGGAATAAAATTAAATCTATGTGAATAAATCTAAAACAAAAAAAAAAACTAACCATGAAATAAAATGACGTATCTAAACTAAAATTAAAACTTAAATCTATTTAAAAAAAATCAACCTACGCATGTAAAACAAAAGAAAATCTCACGCTAAACCTAGCCCGCACAAATCAAGATCAAAGATTTTTTTTTTTTTTTACAACTTTCCTCTGCAGGTTTGCGTGAGGATGCAGGTACAGTCGACGCAGATCTGGAGCTTACTGTGTGAGGGTGTTGCTGCCTGGACGCTGCAAATTTTGACAGCGGAAAAGAAAAGTGCAGGTAGTGGAATCGTGGATCAGGCGCAGATGAAATCCGAATGGGCAAATGTTGCGCGTGTACAGGTTTGCAGGAAAGATGATGGCGTGGGACTACGTGAGGCAGCTTGGAGAAAGTTAGATGAGCGAAGGGAGAAGAATGGGACACGCTGTTTAAACAATGGAATGGCAGATGAGGTATGGAGCTGCGATGGGAAATTTGAGAGCACCACGTGAGGAAGGGAAGGGAGTACACAAGTGGAATCGATGGCTTCAAATGCTGCTTGCAAATGCAGGAATGGCATGAGAGATAGCAACAGCAATGGGAAGAACGAGAATGTGACTGCATGGATGTGAGAAGAGGACAAAAACAACGAGGGAATGGCTGTTGCGTGGAAATTTCAAAATTTTTATTTTTATTTTTTTGTTTTCTATTGTGCATAGGTGTAGGTCTACGTGGGAAGCTAGATGGATATGCAGAAACCTAGAGGATGCCAGGACAGCACGGATGGATTTGATGGCAATGTGTAAAGAAAGGTAATGGCAGATGGAAGGGGAACTTGAAATCTGCATATCGATGGAGGAATGAGGACAGCAACAAAAATGGTGGCTCAGAACCTGCTAAAACCACTTGCAATCTAAAAAAAAAATCCCTTTTAAGATCCGCACCTGCAACCTGCAAAACCCGAAAAAACAGAGGCAAAAATATGTAAGGAAATAACCCAAAATTTAACTAAATAATTACAGTATTCACAAATTTTCGACTCTTAAACAGCCAGATTTGTCAATAATCCACAGTAATATTTTCAAAATATCAGATTTCCTATGAGATACTTTAGAGAAACTTTCATGCATTCATAAAATAAACTTAAATGATAAAACCAGGATTGAAACTGGCTGGGCTCTGCAAGAAAATGCTTTATGGGAGTTGGTTGGTTCAGCCGAGAACTTCCCCAAACACCCACTGATTTCTTCAATAAGGGTTTCCTGCACAACTTACTTCAACCATCAATAAAGAGAAAAAAACAGTACTAGATCCCAGATGCAATGGAGATACCAACCATTATTTCAGAAATTCTAATACCATTCAAACCCTAGTAAGTGAACAAGATACCTGTGTTCAACAATACTCCACATCAAGCTATTAATAATGGCTGAAAAATAAAAATATACAGAAAATAAAACAGCTCACGGCACTTCAGGAGAGTAACATCAGCGAGATTTCAACCCCAAAGTCTTTCTTTATTAGCACCGGAAAAAGTTTACAAGAGAGCTTTCTTCAGCACAAGACTAATAGATGGAATGATCTCAAATGACCTCTGGCACCCTATTTAAAGGAAAAATTCCCAATGGCTAGTTCGAGTGATTCATGTCAAAATGATCTCGACCGACGATGAGGATCAAGATATCTCTTAATCTCATCCATCGAATTTTTAATGCATTAAAAAAATTGAAATTCTTCATTTATTTACTCAAAAATTATTATTTTATTATTTTTTAAGTTTTTTAATTCGTTTTTTTATTATTTTTATATTTTATTATTTTATTATTATTATATTATTATTTAATTTTTTTATTTTATTTTTTAATTTTAATTTTTAAATGGATCCTCGAACTTAGCCTTTTGGAAAAATACCTAGGACCTAGGACTGGGACTTATGAGGGATTAAAAATTTCCTAACCATCAGACACATTACATCATGACTTTACAATTTCACATCTCAAGGGGGAAAACCCATTTGACATAGACCCTCATAGACCACCCAGTTCTGCGACCAAATATAATCTAGCAGTTTAACATACTAGGGTTCTAATGACAAAATTCATTCCAGCTTTGGGGTCAGGTTGAAGGAAAACTCTTCCGATCATGGATCGGTGAGACAAAAAACCTTCTGGAACATAGATTATCACTAGAAAATTAGGTCCACCTAGGCAATTTATATACATTATTGAACTCTGCTAAGATTATTTACAATTCACACATGCAGACTGGGTTTACAACTTAATATGATTAAGTCGACGATGACTGTCGAATGGCACGAACATGTCAATCAAGCGCTATCCCTTTTTGCGAAGAAAAGGGGGTGTATTGCTAT
The DNA here is from genome assembly GCA_000404065.3 of Pinus taeda. Classification (NCBI taxonomy): domain Eukaryota; kingdom Viridiplantae; phylum Streptophyta; class Pinopsida; order Pinales; family Pinaceae; genus Pinus; species Pinus taeda. Next base: position 33,942 of record APFE030594287.1, on the reverse strand, counting down.
GGGTAGTTGACACGTAGTGGTCAACATCTGGCTCTACTTGGGGACATGTTGCTGCACTGTAGGAATGTGAGAATCCAAAATCTGCACCCATGCAACACACAGCAAAAATAAGTAGTGTCCATTCAAAAATCATCATATAACATTTAAGCACATAAAAGATAGAAACTCTTCATTTATTAACAAGGAAAGTAAATCTAATCCTAAAACAGAAAAAAAATGTTGAAATAACAAGGAGTAGGGTTAGAAATACAATACAAAGGATGCCCTATGGTATCAAATATCATCTTTGAAGAACAATTTGAGCATTTGGCCATTCGTAAGTAGATCAAGTGGTTCGCCATCCAATTGCTCAAGTGGAAAGAGTTTGGTCCAGTTATGTCTCGAATGATGTACGGTCCCAGCCAAAAACTGTCAAACTTCTTATGTTTTCCTGGTTTTTCATTCTTGTGGTCCCAAAGCAATACCATATCTCCCACCTGCAAAGATCTAGATCGAGAGAATTTATCAAAGCTTTTCTTAATGTTAGATTGATTTTTACATATAGCATCAAAAGTTGTCCTACGAGCTTCATCTAACTCCACAACCTGATCTATTCTATTCTAAACAACATCTTTATTAGTAGAAAAATTCTGAAGGAGCTGATAAGCTGGCAATTTCAGGTGCACAGGTAAGGTTACATCCAAGCCATAAACTAACTCAAAGGGAGATTTACCAGTAGTTTTTTTCTTAGTGATTCTATCTGCCCATAAAGCATACTTGATTTTGCTATCCCATGATCTCTTATTATCTCTTACTATCTTCTTGATAATGGTTATGAGATTCTTGTTACTTGATTCGGCCAGACCATTACCCTAAGGATAGTAATTTGACGAATGAGATAAGACAATGCCATACTTGAAACAAAAAGATGAAAACTTTGAGGAACTAAAAGCTTTGCCATTGTCAGTAGTGATCTTAGCAGGGACACCAAATCTAGTAATGATATGATTTTCAATGAAATCCATAATAACCTTTTCAGTGGCATTCTTAGCAAGGATGGCTTCAACCCATTTAGTGAAATAATCCATAGCAGTCAAAATCCATGAGTAGCCATTGCTAGAATTTACATGGAACTTCCCTATGAAGTCTAGACCCCAATGCTGAAAAGGTGCCTCTACAATGACAGGTTGTAGGGGCAAGGTAGCAAGCTTCTGTTTCCCAGTGAATAGTTGACAGGCTTGACAAGTTCTAACAAACTTATGCACATCAGAAAAGATTGCAGGCCAATAATAACCAGCTCTCAGGATTTTGTGAGCAGTAGTTCTAGCAGCATAATGACCACCACAAAATCCTGAATGAAACTCAGAGATTAATTTCTTGGACTCAATGTCATCAACACACCTAAGCACTATGCCCTCAGGGTTTCTCCACCCAAGGCCATCCTTCATAAGGCAGTACTTAGTGGCTTTTAGTCTAAGATCCCTTCTCTTATGAGCAACTAAATGGTTAGGACATGCAAGATTCATCAAGTAATAAATTATGTCCTTGTACCACTCATGTTCTCCTAATCTTTGCAACTCAGGCGAAGATAGATCGCCAATACAAAACAAACCAAGAGTCTTTTCGTTACTTTCAGTCAACATTTGAGCCAAACCTTGGCCTTTAACTAGCTTGGTGGGTCTGATCTCTAAGTCATATTCTTGTATTTTAGTAACCCACCTAGTGCAAGTCCCTAAGCAATCAGTTTGAGTTAATATATCTTTAACAGCAGAATGTGGGACGAAAGCAATGATTTTAGAATAACCCACATATGTTTTGAAGTGCTTAAGAGACTTGACCAAGGCATAAGCCTGCTTTTCCATGGTATTGTACTTCAATTTGGAATTTTGAAGTGCTCTACTCATGAAAGCAATAGGCTGCTCGTGACCATCTTTATTCTTTTGAAGCAGGACACCAGCAATGGTATCTTCGGAAGCGAAAGAAAAAATCATGAAATCCTTGGAATAATCGGGACTAACTAAGACATGAGCTCTTGCAATAGCACATTTGATTTCTTGAAAAGCCTTTTTGCCGTCTTCTTGCCAAACAAATTTTGCATCTTTCTTTAGAAGACTTTGAATAGGCCTAGCTATTTCTGCGTAATTTGGAATAAACCCTCTGATAAAAATTTTCTTTCCAAGGAAAGACTGAACAGATTTGAGATTATGAGGAAGGAGAATCTTTTGGATTGCTTCAATTCTTTCAGGATCAATCTTGATTCCATCCTTAGAGATGATATGGCCCAGTAATTTCCCTTTGGTTACTCTAAAAACAGATTTAGTAGGATTCAAATAAATCTCGTATTCTCTACATCTATCGAAAACCTGCCTAAGATGATTTACATGACTGATACCATCTTTAGAAAAAACAGTAAGATCATCTTGATAAATCTCAATAAATTTCCCGATTAACCCCTTGAAGGCATAATCCATAGCCCGTTGGAATGTAGCCCCAGCATTGGTTAATCCAAACGGCATTCTGATGTATTCAAATGTACCCCATGGCGTGGTGAATGTGGTTTTATGACGATCTTCCTTTTTAACCCATACCTGATTGTACCCAGAAAAACCATCTAGTAACGACATCATTCCAGAACCGATTACTCTTTGCAACAAAGTTTCCATGTTTGGCAAAGGGTAATTATCCTTCTTGCATGCTAGATTAAGGTTTCGAAAATCGACACAAAGCCTTATTGTACCGTTCCTTTTCCTAACAATCACCAGATTTGAACACCATGTCGAATGCCTAGTTTGAGCGATAATTCCTGCTGCAAGCATTTTCGCAAGCTCTTTTTGAACCAAAGGGGCTAATTTAGGATTAATTTGCCTAATTTTCTGGTGAAAGGGTTTAGCATTTTCATCTTTTAAGGGGATAGTATGTTCCATGACATCTTCCCTATAGCCCTTTAATTCATCATAAGAAAAAGCTAAAACGTCTCAATATTCACGAAGTAAATTAGTTAACTTTTCTCTTTCCTCCACACTAGTACCTTTACCGATTTTAACAATTTTTGGGTTTTCAGAAGTACCAATGTTTATCTCGAGATATTTGCCTGGGTCCATCTTATTTTCTTCTCTTAACTTCGTGGCATAATGCTGATCAAAATGTTGCTCTAAGGCAACCACATTCCTAGGAGTAGGATTTATGATATGCTCATGATTTAAAGATCCATCATCCTCAGAATTTATCCAGAAATCCTCAAACTCATCCAAACTATTAAGAAAACGAATGACTTGCTTTTCATCATTGAAGACTTGCCAATGCTCTGAGTTATCTGGAACAGATGGTCTAAATATTACTTCCATCTTGATCTTATCCTTAATTAGCTCATCAGATAATTGGAAAGTAGTAGCAGCTACGGCAAGTTCATCTGCCAAACTATTTCGCTCTCTTGGGATTGGTTCGAGGTCAAGGGCATCAAAGTACTCCATAGTATCCCACACAGCATTTCGATAATTTCTTAATCTTTGATTTTTACATGTGAATTTATTCTTAAGCTGCATGATAATTAAATCAGAATCCCCCTTAATGCTAAGACACTTAATCTTCAAAGATCTTGCCAATTCAAGACCCAACAATATAGCCTCATATTCAGCGACATTGTTGGTTGCTTCAAATTCTAATCGATAGGCAAACTTGAAAATGTGATTAAGGGGAGATTTAAGCACTATCCCAGCACCTTTACCATGCCTAGACGATGCACCATCGAAGTACATGTACCAAACCCTATTATTGAGATCCTTAATCTTGTCATCGGGAGGAATTATGAAATTAGACATGATGGCATAGTTCCCAATGTCTGATTTCTCTTTGATTATTTTGTTGTGAAGTTTCTTAGGATCTTCGACATGGAATTTTCTTTCGGGCTCTCTATTTAATCTTACAAAACCATCACCCCTAGGAGAAGGAATCATAGCATATGACCAATTCATTTGAATACTTCCTCCTAGATCAGAAGCCCACTTTCTAGATAAAAGCATACCCCAGGCATCAGGCACATCCACCACAACAATGTCCATAACAATCATGATGTCTGGGTAAACTGATAGATGAACTTGCAATCTTTTGTCAAACCATGCAACTTCAATTTTCTTAGAATCCATGGCACATATGTTATAGTAGGGTCTAGAAACTCTTAAGTTAAGCTGTTCCATGACCCTTTTAGTCATTACACAAGCTGATGCACCAGAATCCAACATGCGATTATTCAATTTATATCCATTAACCAACAAGGTGATAAAGAAAGGCTAGTGATCTTTGTTATCAGCATCTAAGCTTTGCAAATATATGGGAGCATCATGATAGTCAACTTCCCGACTCTTCTGTTGAGAAATATTTACTTGAGGACCTTGAATAGCTTTTAGTAACTTATCTCTTTGGGAAGGGATTTTAGTAATCTCGGAGACAGGAACCCAGATTTTTGCATTGTTAAACCAACTTCCTAAATAATCTAATCCAGAGTTCAAACCAGGGTTAAAAGTTCGAGGGGGAATTTGATTCCCGCTCTGATCTCTATCCCTTCTTTGATAGGTCAAACCTTTATGTCTAGCAATTTCCATGATTTGCTCAGGACAAGGTTTTTCACCATATAACCTGGCCAAAATGTTATCTTCGTTTTCAAGGTTATTTACACTAAAAACTGATGAAGGATTCACAACATCATGACTATTTTCCTTGACCTCTATCCAATCATCCATAGACAAAGGAAACTTGCTACCTACTAAATTTATTTGATCACCTGCCCCAAACATTCCATTATCTAAAATTCTTCTAACGATAGGACAAGTGGCCTCTTCATGAAGGGCATCACAAACCCGACAGTAAGGAGGAGCATTATCAACCAAATTAGTAAACGGATTAGGAGGTCTCTGCTCACTAGACTGACCCTTCTTTTGGCAATTGTTATTTATGTTATTATTATTTCGAGGTTGGAAGTTTTGCATTTGTGATCTTTCCATTTGGATCAACCTATTCTGCAAAGTGGCTATCTCCTTGTTATGATTAATTTCCATGGTTTCAATCTTTTGAAGCAATTTGAGAACAAGTTCGCTTTCAGGCTCTTGAACTGCTTTTCCTTTAGGTTCTTTTAGTTTCGTAGCGGCCCTATCAAAACTTGGGATCTCAGACTTCCCAGATGCTGCCTTGTCTTTTTCAAGCTCTATAGCTAAGGTCTGGCAATCTCTATAATCATTAAGTCTAGCACGCCTTAATTCATAAGATGGCTCAGGACTAAAGGCATCAATGTAAAAATCTCGAAGAGATTTTTCGGTAGGTTTATAGTCTTGAGGTAATTCTCTAACAATACCATTGAACCATTTGTTAAATTCTTCAACAGTTTCATTCTCTCTTTTTTTATTATGCTGATAGCTTTTACGAGGTGTCTTCCTTCTCTCTTATCTCCATATTTTTCTTTAAAGGCATCAATAATCGATTCTAAGGAATCAAATGAATTCAAAGGCTTTTCAGTAAACCATTCATGAGCATCGCCCCCCAAGGTTAAAATAAAAAAAGGGCATTCTAACATCCTCATGATCGAAATCAAGAGACCTTGCGTACTTAGCCATCCATATACTAAAATCTCTCAAATGCGAATTTGCACTAATCGCATTATCTCCCTGAAAGCTAGGCAACTTATCTATCCCAAGTGATGGAAGAGCGTTGGGATACCCTGGAATGTTAGAAAAATTGCAAGGGGCATATATATCCATGATGTCGTGCCCGACTGGACTAGTAAAAAGCAAATGGATATCAGAGAAGGCTTCTTGTCCAAGTTTAACAAGAAGTGTATGAGAAGAGAGTTTGTGTAATCGTACCCTAATGGCCCTTTCAGGATCAAGAGTAGGATTGCACAGACTGCTAGGATTTCTTCTCGTATACACTCTTGTAGATAATATATGAAGTGGAGTCGCCACCCGGACAGGAAGTGAAACATGGAAAAGCTTGAAATGAAAGGACCAAGGACAGAAAAAACTCTATCCCCGGCAACGGTGCCAAAAAATGTTGGCGTTGTCGGCTCAAACGAATGATAGAAAGATGAACGATGAATGATAAAAAGTCGTTGAAACACCGAGAATAAAATATCCCCGGCAACGGCGCCAAAAAATGTTGTCACACAGATTGTCACGACAACGCTCAGACCGGGGGCTGTCACCCTGATCCCCGATCTCTCCATTTAAGCCTGTCTCTCACGGCTAAGGGGGGTAGACCATATGGAACAATGGATGACCAACTGTGAACCAGTTGGGTTGGGAGACATGAGGAAACAAGCACTAGATTGATATTATTAAGTAAATAGACCAGTGCCTTATAGACTAAATGATTATGAGCTCATTAACAATCATTACCATCAGATAACTCAAGCAATGCAAAATTTCGATAAACGCGCAATGCTTTAATAGTGATCCACCAATTAAAACTCAGTGACGATATTCCAAAAATAAAATGCTTGAAATAATTACATAAAATGATAACCGGAGATCACATTCATGTAGTTAATCTTCAGATAAACATTAAAGCATGTTAAACATTAATTCCCACATCAAAATTTTGACCTCAGCAAAAGAGATAAAACATAAGAAATTCCTAAGCCAAGACTGAAATTTGCAAAAAAAAATAAAATTCCCAAAATATTTTTATATTTTTCAGATAAAACAAGATTTAAAACTAAATGAAATCTTTTATTAATTTATTATTTTATGATTTTTTTTTCTAACAAAATTAGATCTAAATTAAATCAAAATCTAAAAAAAGAAATTCTTTAATGCATTATTAAGTTTATAAATTTTTATCGGAATTTTTCTGTTTAATTGTTATATTTTTAAGATGAAAAAAAAAAACTAAACAAAATAAACTAAAATATCCTAACTAAAGTGCTAAAAAAGGGACTTTTTTATTTTTATTATTTGATTATTATTTTTTATTTTTATTATTTTTTCTATTTGACTAAACTTTAAAGAAAATCTAAAGCCGAAATGAAATAAAATTCAAAACTAAATCTAAATCTAACTTCTAGATTTTTTTTATATTAGAAAAAACTAAAAAAATAAAACTAAAATTTATTCCAAACAACCAAAAAAAAATGTAAAGGCACCTCTATATTTTTTTGAATTATTTATGATTTTTATATGACATTTTTTTTGTTCTTTTTTTTTAGATTTTATGAAATGATTAAAATAAAAAGTCATAAAGAAAAATGAAAACTCTAAAACAAAACTAAATGAAGCTTATAAAAATCTATCTTAACACATTAAAATTTAAACGCTAACCAAATCTACCCGCAAACATTTATAAAAATACAAAAAAAAAGGGATCGATTTAATTTCAAAGTCAAAACTTAATTGCATCAAACCAATCGAATGCTTTGAGGATGTTTTGCAGCTATGGTCGATGGTTTAAGCCGGCTGCAGAAGGAAGCTCGAGCATTTGAGGATGCGGCTATGAACGAGGAACTGGACACAGGTGCATATGATGAACCCCAGCCGCAAACGTTAAGTAAAAATCGAAGTGTGCAGGTTAAGAGTTTGACGGCGGCTGAATAGCTGGACGTGATGAGAGCAGTTACAGTAGAAACGTGGAGAGGAGAAGTAACAGCGTACAGCTGCAGGGATGGGTAGAGACGCTTGTATATGGAGGTTAGGGAGGACGGACTGTAGATCTGGGGCAGCGGATTGATGAAGAGGATGCGTTTGCTGATGAGAGAGCTAGGCTGAAGCAGCGTTGAAGATTTGACAGATATGATGGCAGCAAGATGTTTTCCACACAGGCTTTGAAAAGGGATTGATGGTAGGGGAACGATGATGAAGAGGGAACAGCCCTGAAGCTATCTCTCAAAACCCTGTACCTGCAACCTGCAAAATAAAAGAAAATCCAAAAAAATAATATGTGCAAGAAACAGAACTGGAAACCCTAACTAAATGATATTTACAACTTTTCGACTCTTAAGCAGCCAGATTTGTCAATAATCACAGTAATATCATCAGAATATCAAATTTACTATGAGATACTTCAGAAATCTCTCATGCATTCATAAAACAAACTCAAATGATAAACCCAGGATCGAAACTGGCTAGACTCTGCAAGAAAATGCTTGCGAGAGTTGGCTGGTTCAGCCGAGAACTTCCCCAAACGCCCACTGATCTTCTCAATAAGGGTTTCCTACACAACTCACTTCAACCATCAATAAAGAGGGAAAAAACAATACTAGATTCTAGATACAATGGATATACCTGTCATTATTTCAAAAATCCTATTACCATTCAAACCCTAGTAAGTGAACAAGATACTTGTGTTCAGAAATACTCTACATCAAGTTATTATTAATGGCTCAGAAATAAAAATATGCAGAAAATAAAACAGCTCACAGCACTTCAAGAGAGTAACACCAGCAAGATTTCAACCCCAAAGTCTTTATTTATTAGCACCAGAAAAAGTTTACAAGAGAGCTTTCTTCAGCACAAGACTCACAGATTGAATGATCTCAAATGACCC
>APFE030594287.1:4034-24929 GCA_000404065.3 Pinus taeda | reverse complement strand
TTTTATTTTTTATTTTTAAATAGATCCTCGAACTTAGCCTTTGGAAAAATTACCTAGGACCTAGGACTTAGGACTTATGACTTATGAGGGTATTAAAACATTTTCTAACCCTCAAGACACTTTACATCATGAACTTTACAATTTTACATCTTAAGGGGGAAAACCCATTTGAAATAGACCCTCATAGACCACCCAGTTCTGCGACCAAACATAATCTAGCAGATCAACACACTAGGATTCCCCTAAGATTCTTTGGGGTTAGACTGAAGAAAAACTCTATCGATCATGGATCGGTGAGACAAAAAACCTTCCGAAATGTAGATTATCATTAAAAAATTAGGTCCACCTAGGCAATTTACATACATGACTCAGTTCTGCTAAGATTATTTACAATTTACACATGCAGACTGGGTTTACAACATAATGTGATCAAGACGACGATGACTGTCGAATGGCATGGACACATCAATCAAGCACTATCCTTTTTGCGAAGAAAATGGGGTGTACTGCTATGGGTAGTTGACATGCAGTGGTCAACAGACTGTTTTTGGGCTAGTTTACCCTCACACTTGCAAAGGCAGCAGGTCCAAAGTTGTCAAAAGGAGGTTGAAAGACTGCAGTCACATAAAGGAGATCTTGTTTGGGTGGAAACTTCGCTAAAGGAAGTCGAGTAAGAGAGAGAAGAGTATCCCTCAAGGAGGAGACTTTTCAAGAAGCCAAAACATGATCTAGGGTTTCTGTTGTGAAGAAAAGAGTTGCAAACCTACAAGGAGAGGTTGAAATTCTGAAGGAAGTCGAGAAGAGGAAGAATAAGAGCAGCGTTGATCTAAGGGAGAAGAGGAGGCTTGTGACTTGGTCTTGGAAGGGCTCTAGTGTCAAGGGTCTTTGTCATGGTCTTGGTATTCATGAATTGAAAGTTCTATAAGAAGAATTTGTTTGGGTTTTCCTCTTAAAGAGTGAGAGGTTTTGGTTGTTGATATCCGGTAGCATTAGATATGCTCTATGTCTCAAAATTTGTAGGGAGGCTTAGACACAGGCATTCTCCAATACCCATAAATCGTTTTGGTAAATTCCACCCGGAGACAGTTTTATTAAAATAATTAATTATTTTTAATGGGACCCTAAGTCTAAACTTATGAAATTAAAATAATTAATGGGTATTAATCTAAATTGTGGGTGTAACTTCTAGAAGAAGACAATGGTTGAGTCCAAATGATCTGAGCCATTGATTAGAATCTAATATGGGTCGTTGGTTCTCAACTAGAGAATTATAAGAAGCACATCGATGAGCACTTGGAGAACACACAGAGGGAGATCAGAAGTTCAATTTTCTGAAGCAGAGACGCTGCCAAAGAGATTTTCGATAGTGATCTTTTGCAGAAACGGGCAGGGATAGTATTTGGTGAGGAGTCTTTTCCTGGACCAGAGAGTACAAGACAGAGAGGACAAAACGACATCCAGAGAGAGGCTGACGCAGTGGCAGCGCAGAGCCTAGAGGGAGATCGAATTTCCCACTGAAGACATCGAGTTTCAGAAGCTGGGAGCCGGGGTATGAGACCGGGAGGCTGAAAATCAAAGTGTCTGGGCAGTAGAGGATCAAAAGGAAGAGAAGCGCAGACCACGGTAGAGGTGACGCAAAGGCTGCATAGGGTTGACGCAGTTCTGCGTAGAGACTGACATAGAAGGGACGCAGAGCCTCTTTCTAGCGAGATCATGGTCAGATTCTTCCAGTGACAGGGTGAGAGCATCTCACTATTTGTTTTGTCTAGTTTTTCTCTGGATTGGATAGCGAGTTGGGTATCCAACGAATTGTATTCAGAAATTACTACTACATAATAATAAAACCCTCAGAGTTGCTACATCGGTTTTCCCGCATTGGGTTTTTCTGGGGACATTTGTTCAAAAATAACTGTGTAGATGTGTGTTGTATCTATTTCATGTTCAGTTTCTTGTTTCCGCATATAATTTAAGTGAAGGTTGCAGTTGTATTTAGTTCGATAATCGTTGTAGAACATCGTAAATAACTTGCATGGATTAACAAGTAGGAGAAATAACATCAGTTTGTTGCAGTAGAGATTCCAAGTTTAGTAATAGTCACATGGTATTAGAGTTGTAGGTGAAACAAGAGAACAGTGCCGGAAGAGCCCAACGCTGAAGGAGGAAGGGAGTTCGAAATTTCTGTAGAGGCAACAATTCGAATCCTTAAAGGGTTTGCACAGTTCAGGCCACGAAGGCTAGGTTTTCGTGGTAAATCTCTCTCTGAGTGAGTCGCTAGCGAGGTAAGATTTCCAAATCGAAATCAGTCAGCAGCAAAGGGAGAAACGCAACAGAAGCTTCAGCGAAGAGGGGTTTTCTGGCGAGATGCAGTTTTCTGCAGGCAGTTGTGGGCAGAAAGACGTCAAAGGGAAGAGAGAGACACGGTTGAGGGAATTCTTCCTCAAAGGACTTCCAACCAAGGAGTCCAAATTCTCACTAGCTGAGCAGCAACGGAGAGGGGTAGATCTACAAGCTCCAGTAGGGAGTGCGTAGGCCGGTCTATTGCTACACAGAGGAGAGAGGAGGCTATTCGACTTTTCAATTGGCTGATATGGCAACCAATGGACAAAGAGATAAGGATAGGTTGGATGGGGCATCCAACTATGTGATCTGGAAGGCAAGGATGTCATGCTTTCTAGATGAGCATTTTTCAAAGCCTACGTTGACAACGTGGTAGCTGAGCCCACAGATCCAGATCAACTCAAGAAGTACAAGGGAGAAATGGCGAAGACAAAAAGAATGATCCTCAACGAAGTGAAGGATCATATAGTCTGTCACATCGCTGGCAGAAACACTACCAAGGAGATGTGGGATGCATTGTCGACATTGTATCAAGGATCCTCTGAGCAGTGGAATATGTACTTGGACCAGAAGATGCGATCTACGCAAATGTAGAAGGGGGAACACATTGACCTATTCTTCACGAAGCTTCAGGAGACCCGAGATGACTTGGCAGTTGTGGGGTCAACACCTCAAGGTTCCGAGATGGTAAGATGACCCTTAATTTAGTATATGAGGAGTGGAAAGTCTTTGTCCAAAGCATCCTGGGCAGGGCAACTTTGCCAAACTGGGAGGAGATGTGAGCAGCTCCTAAGAAAGAGGAGCTGAGGAGGGACTTTGTCAAGTGTAAACTTGACGAAAGCAGCAGCAATGTGGGGCCCTACCCTATGTGAGTCAGATAGTGACTGGGATGCCTGAATTCAAAAAGAGCATGAAGGTACATGTCTGAGATGTACCAAAGGAAAATCTTACAAGGGGACCATTCCCCTCATGTAGCAGGTCCACAGGCTTGGAACAACCGGAGGGGCTTGAGATTCATGATCAGGAATCTCATGTATGCAGGTGGAAGAAAGCCCTCTATGGCTTGAAGCAAATCACACCGGGTTTGATATGAAAGGATTGATAGTTGTCAAATGAAGCTGAGATTCACTAAGAGTGAAGTCGATCCAAACCATTGTTTGAAGGTTGTGGATGATAGACCTCTCATTCCGGCACCTTCTAAGAACGACCTATTTTTGATAGGTGCAGACCCTCTCACTCGCAGAAGTAAGAGGGAGTCAAATTCTGGATGTGGAATGGTAAACTGTAAGCCCGTGACTACCTCGAGGATCTTAACTTTCAAAAGTTATATGGTGATGATGCCAGACTAGATTTGAGAAATGCCTCTGAGTTTCATAAACTCATTTGCATTGATGTTCTTGGTGAACTTCCATCCAGATATATGTTTTGCAGTTAGCAAGGTAAGCTCATATTTGGTTGAGCCTCACTAGATTGGTGCCAAGAATCTTCTGAGATATCTTCAGGGCACAATCTATCATGGATTGAGATACACTGTCGGAAATATGAAGCTACATGATTATTCAAACGTTGATTGGGCAGGTAGTGTGGAGGATCACTAGAGCACTTCTCAGTGTTGGTTCTCTTTGGATTCTGCTTCAATATCATGGATGAGCAGGAAGCAGAAGTCCGTTGCTATAAGCACCGTCGAGACCGCATACATAGCTACGAGTATGATCTCGTGTGAAGCGGCCTAGTTGTGGAAGCTCTTCAGTGAGCTGTCACCACCGCGATTCTCTGTGACAACCAGGGGGGATTCGATTGTTGAGGAATCTCGTATTCGATGATTGCTCCAACAGATAGACATCAGATATTACCTTATCTGGGATATGGTAAATCGATGAGCAAGGAGGCTCCATCGCATTGAGACTGATGTACAGGTTGCAGACATTTTGTCAAAGCCCCAGGGAAATATCAAATCAGTGACTTTCCCGAACGACTTGGAGTCATTGAGAGATCTTCGTATAAGGGTCCTGCATGTTGCATGCATTGAGCTCTAGGAGCTCTGGGGGGCTTGGGGTACTTACAGGGTGAATAGCTCAACCTTCCCCTGTGATACCCGAAAGCGACTTTGGGACAGGATGATTCGTTCTCCTGTGAGTCAGGATGATTCGTTCTCCTATGAGCCAGGATGATTAGTTCTCCTATGGGGCAGGATGATTAGTTCTCCTATCGAGGCATCCTACCCATGTAGTCTAGGACTCATGGGAAGTACCTCTCATCTGATCAATGAGCAGGGAAATGGGGTTAGCAACCATGGTAGTACTATCGATGGATGCATCGTTGTATCTACCATACTCCCTATGCTAGGATGACCTCTAACTGATCTGAGATCAATATGAGTGGTTTGAGACGCTCTCTTGTGATATTGATCTAGGATCAATAAAACTGAATTCGGGTCAATAAGAATGATATGACACACTCTCTTCAGATGAAACTGGCTTCGAGTCAGTAGAGAATGGTATGAGACATTCTCAATCAATTCTTCTTCCTCATGGTTCAGTAAAGCAGAGCAGTGCAGGGCACTAATGGCAGAGATAGTACAGTCAAACATATGGATCAGCGAATGGAGTTCTCCCTAGATGAGAGGGAGTGTTAAAATTGGCATCTAGGGCCAAAATCCATGTGGGTCATCTTATTAATGGAAGTTGATATTTTTCTTGGATCCCTCTCATCGAGAGGTGTAGGATTGATCTGAAGATCATTGGATTCTGATAAGTATTCATGGAGATATGAATTTATTAGTGTTATGGATCAATTCGTCAAGGTCAGCCAACAACCAAACAAACCCCACTTGTGCTCAACGTTTTAGTATAAATAGAGGTGGCCTTCAAGTCATTTACACACACTCACTTGGGATCTCTTCCTCTCTACTTGTCTCTGGGTTTTAGTAGGAGGAGAGATTCTAAGGGATAATGTTGCCCTAATGGAGATCTACGCTTCCTTAATGAAGAAGCCCTAGACGCAGAAAGGAAAGGAGATCTAGTATGATGAAGGAGGCTTAAACAACAGACTCTAATGCAACCTATCATACCCATATATATACGCTTTTCTAGAAGAGTTTGGGACAGCCCTTAGAAACAACAATAGAGATACACGAACAACAAACAAAAGGCCCTAATATGCAGTCCAAGGTGCCCTAGCCGCAGTCTAAGGGGGCCTAATGAACAACAAACAAAAGGCCCTAATACGTAGTCCAATAAGGTGTCGTAGCTGCAGCCTAATGAGGCCTAACGAACAACAAATAAAGGCCCTAATCTGCAGTCTAATCAAGGATACCTAGCTGTTGTTTTGTCTACAATACGCAGCCCTTATCAACAGCACAAGGAGTCCCTATGTATGCTATAGGTGACAGCATGAATGTAAGCGTTGTAGGTGCCTAAGTGTGCTGGAGATGACAGCATGGACTAAGTGTTGTAGGTGCCTAAGTGTGTTGTAGATGATAGCATTGTGTTGTAGATAAAATTGTTACAAGGCATGAGTTAAGGACTGGGAATTCACTGTCATAAAGAAGAAACAATGAAGTCTACTCTCTAGGTTGTATGTTATCTAGTGAACACATGACAGCAACATCTTCAGTCTGAAGTATGGCATGTCAGATATATACATGTTGTAATAAATGGAGGGCAGTCTTGTGGAAGGCAGAGACAGCCTTCCCTTAGAGGACAATTGCAGACAAATCAAGGCAGACATTATGACGGTTAGCTGACTACACTTTGGAGGAGTCTAGCTACTCTGCTAGGTTGTAAGCCATAGCAAGCAGCTAAGACTGGTAAGTGTAAAGCAACATATTGGATGCAGTGATGATGAGTGCAGCATTTGAGTGTAGATCAGTGATGAGTGTAGCATTGGGTGCAGATCCGTGATGAGAGCAACTCAGTGATTGGAGCAGCACAGTGACAGGAGCAGCAGCAAGAAGTGCATAGCATGGTCATTAGGTCCAGCACTGTGATGATGAATGCAACACGATGCAGCATGTGGACGAGATGCAGCACAATGATAGGTGAAGGAGTCACCTTGGAGAATCAGTTGTGGACGAGATGCAACACAATGATAGGTGAAGGAGTCACCTTGGAGAATCAGTTGAAGCAGCATGTCTTCAACTGATCTCATGTAGAGATGATCTATTCTCTTATCTAGAAAGTCGAAGTGTTGACTTTTGTCGTAAATGTACTCTCTCTCTCTTTCTCTCTCTCTCTCTCTCTCTCTCTCTCTGTTGAACTATTAAAGAACATATAAGAAGAATTGATCAATGGTTTCCCCACATTGGAGTTTGTCCCTGGCTAGCGCCACATCATGTGTCCACTTGTCTTGGCTTGTCTTCTGTTATTTATGTTTATGTTCTATCTGCAGTTTACTTTAATGCTGATGTGATAGCTAATCTAGAAAAGATATTGAGCTAACTGTGAAAATTGAAATAAATTGCTCTAAGCATAGAACATACCTAAACTTAACAGTTTATGTTTATGTTCTATCTGCATTTTACTATCATGCTGATGTAATTGCTAAACTAGATATTGATATTGGGCCAACAAGAAAATTGAAGTAAATTGCTCTTAAGCATATAGAACATACCAAAAATTAACACCCAACTATGTCAAAGCTAGAACGGTTTTATTAGAAAGAGAAAAAGCAAAGGTTCAAAGAGCTTTGACACGTTTTACAAATGAGTGGGTGGATTGTGGGGTATCCATTGTATCAAATGGTTGGACAAATGCTAGAAACCAACATTTGATAACTGTTCTTGGTGTTTTTGCTAGCGATGCAATGTTTCTTGCAAATCATGACTCCTCCATCAGTGCAACTGCCCAAAACATTGCAAATCTCCTATTGAAATCAATCAAAGATGTTGGTCCTAATAATGTGGTTCAAGTGATCATTGATAATGCAACAAACTATAAGGCAACAAGGAAAATTATTGAGCATACTCATCCACACATCTTTTGGTCTGGGTGCTTGGTGCACACATTGAAAATTTTGATACATGATATTGTGAAGCATAAAGAATGTGGATGGATTAATAAGCTTTACAAGAAAGGGAAGCAACTCATTAAATTTGCCACAGCGCATACAAGGGTAAACTAATTATATGGGACTTACTCCAAGTTGCAGTTGCTTATACTTTCAAAAACAAGAATTGCAAGTTGTTACCTCACCTTTAGGCGGCTAGTGAAGGTGAGACAAACTTTAACTAATATGGTAATGAGTGAATCATGGGATGACATTAACACTGATAGAGATGGTGCTAATGTAATCATGGAGATTATTCTTGTCAATTACTTTTGGTCACAGACTAATCATGTTTTGCAATTCACCAAACCAATTTATTACATGATCAAGTTTGCAAATTCAAATCAGTGAATAACATGGGAAGTGTATGCGCAGATGGACAACATGTTGGGGCAGATTAAAGACATTGTTGATGTTGAAGTTTCTAAGTCTAACAGTTAGAAACCCTCCATGTACTTTCTGATTTATTTCTGCCTACTTATTCTGATTAATTAACAAGTAATTTACCATGTAAATATTGAAAATAAATACAAGTACATGCTCAACACATTACAGATTATCAATTGAAGGAAACAAAACAAGCACACAAGTGACACCGTTATTTTTGGATGAATGTCCCTGAAAAAACCAATGCGGGAAAACTGGTGCAGCGATCTGAGGGTTTTATTATTATGCAGTTTTTGAATAGAAACTAGGTGCCAAAACCGGCTCACCCAACAAAGAATAATCTCGACAGTAGCACCTCTCAGTCAGAGAAAGATGTTCCAGCTGAAACCCTGGATAATCACTCTGGCAACTTCACAGCTCCAATCTGCCCCACGAAACCCCAGCATCAGCATCTAGGGACAGGGTCAGCCCTTTCTAGCCCAACGTTTGCCCAACATCACTCTGGCTTGGCCTGCGTCAGCCTCTGGAGGCACTGCATTAGCCCTTTGGCCCTCTACATCACCCACGCTGGCCCTCTGAGGCACTGCGCAGCTCCTGGCTACCTTTGCGTAAGCCCTGGCTGGCTCTGCGTGAACCCCTGGCTGGTTCTGCGTCCCTCACTCTCGGCTACTGCATTGATCCTCCTGGTGCTATCTCTGCCTCTCTGCTTCTGTATTCACTACCCCTCAGCAGCAACTCTGATCACTCTCTCGACTTCCTCAGCAAACCTAGCCCCAGAAAGTCGAAATCTTGATCAACTCGGTGTGTTCTAAAGTGACCCTCAAGCCTCCTCTTATACTTTTCTCATTTGATTGGTCGAGATTAAGTCCCTAATCAAGAGCTAAGATTAATTCTGGCTTGATCCATGACTTTTGGACCATTCTAACACAGTTTTATATTCGTACACATTAATATTTTATTTTCCCTGAGTTTAGACTTAGGGACTCCATTAAAAATATTAATTATTTTAATATCTCTCAAATTGTTTAGAATCTGTCCAAACCATTTCTGGGTATTGGAGATCTCATGTGCCTTAGCCTCTCCACCAAGTTTCGAGGCTAGAGCACATCTGATGCTACCACAAATCAACACTCCCTCTTAGCGAGGACCGTGCTCTAGTAATACTCCTAACTAAGCATCACCTTGATCATCCAGCATCGATCCTTATGCTGATGCTAGACCTGTTACCCAACATCCTCTGAAGTCGCTACATCATGTACTGCTACCCATGGCCCTGCCACTGCCACTGTTGCATCTGTACAGCAACTTCCTCTGCATCCGTGCTGCTACCCATGGCTCTGCCACTGCCACTGTTGCATCTGCACTACAATCCCTCTCATCATGCTGCATTGTGCTGCTCATAGAACTGCCACTACTAACTGCTGCACTACAACTCAATTACTGAGAAGTAAGTAACTGATCTCCCATCTCTGACATCTTCGTCAGGCTAGAGACACCCTCGATGCTGAAACTCCCTCTGTCGCTGACAAGTGCCCCTTCTCTGACCTCTGCGCTGCTGCAACAACTCCATGCATCTCGCAGTGCTGCCTCACACTGTCCTGGGAATCCTGCAATGTAGCTCCCTTTGTCGCTCCATCCGCATCTATTTCTACTGACATCCGCTAGTACTGCTACTCCTCTTCGGGCTTCCCGTAGCAAGGTATAATCCAAGAAGCTAGGTACCTTGAGGATCCTGCCCCTCATCGCCTGTAATCCGTCTGATTACAGCTCGATGTCTCCCCACTTCCGCTCAAGTGGCGTGTGAGCACTCATGGCACAGTCATCATCTATCTCCACTTCTTTCTCTGCCCTTGTTGGCGCTGCCTTGGTCTCGAAAGCCATCCTTTGCTCTTCTTCCTTGAACATGGGCTCGCATAGTGACCCAGTTCCGCACAGTGGAAGCATTTGAACTTGGAGAGGTCCTTCTGTTTCTCCTGCTTTCCTTCAGATGCTAGGGCATCATCCTCCTCTTCCTCCTTTTTGATTTTGATCCCCTTGCTGCTACTTCCCGCCTTGCTTAGCCTTCTGATCTCTTCTTGGTGAAGAGTCGCCCACATTTCCTCCCAATCTGGAAGGGTCTCCCTACCCAGTATGCTCTGGACAAACACCTCCCAGTCTTCTGAGACTATGTTCAGGGTTGTTCTCACCATCAATTCTTGATCCAGCGTGGCCCCTATGGAAGTCAGTGGATCCCGGATCTCCTTCAATCGACCAAGGAAGGTGTCGATCTATTCTCCCTTCTGCATTTGGTATGACCGCAGCTAATTTTCTAGTAACATCCTTCTTTGCACAGAAGTATGCTGGTACAATTTCTTTAGGGCCTCCCACATCTCATTTGTCGTGTCCTTTTCAACAATATGTGGTACTGCATGGTCCTTGACCCCGTCAAAAATGATGCTCTTGGTCCTCGCCATTGCTTCCTCGTACTTATCGTTATCAGTTGGGTCAACTGGGATTGCTATCGTCCTCAAGGCGAAGTGCTTGACACGATTCATGTCTAAAACGAATAAGATTCTGGCCTTCCAGACTATGAAGTTTGAGGCTTTGTCCAGTCTATCCTGGTCTCTTACCCCGTTCACTGCCATCTCATTGTTCCTCTACTTCCCTCCTGGAAATTCTTGGTGTGACTCCCTCTAAGCCTCGATTTCCCTCTTGGAAACCCTTCTGCCAATGTCGAGATGCCCCCACTCCAATCGTCAATGCAACTGCACCACTGTTCTGGATTTCTTGGCTAGAAATCCTCAGTAGCAACTCGCTCCTCCTTGGCCTTGCCCTGTTAGGTATTGTTTTGACTATAGTACCCCACTAGCTTCTCTCTGCAACTTACCCACAACCTCCTAAGCCCCAGCACCCTGAACGTTAGAGCTTCTAGGCTCTGCGCAATCCCGACACCAGCAAAATCCACACCTCCTGGCCACGGGTGTCAATCTTCCTGAATGAGAAAGATGACCGAGCACTGCGTAGATCGAGTCTGCTCCCCTTTGCCATTGCGATGATCCTCTTCTCGGCTCAAACTTGATGATGCAGGCACTGCATCACCCCTTCCTTGCTGCTTCTCTGCTAGGAACAACTTCTGTCACTCGGGACAGTTGTTTTCTGTTGTTGGTGCTCTGCTCGGCTGATGTCCTCAGTTCTCCTGTGATCTGCAACCACGCTCTGATACCATGTTGAAGTTTCTAAGTCTAACAGTTAGAAACCCTTCATGTACTTTCTAATTTATTTCTGCCTACTCGTTCTGATTAATTAACAAGTTATTTACCATCTAAATATTGAAAATAAATACAAGTACATGCTCAACACATTACAGATCATCAACTGAAGGAAACAAAACAAGCACACAAGTGACACCATTATTTTTGGACGAATGTCCCCGGAAAAACCCAATGCGGGAAAACCGGTGTAGCTATCTGAGGGTTTTATTATTATGCAGTTTCTAAATATAAACCGGGTGCCAAAACCGGCTCACCCAACAGAGAATAATCACTCCAGCAGCTTCACAGCTCCAATCTGCCCCACGAAATCCCAGCATCAGCCTCTAGGGATAGCGTCAGTGCTTTCTAGCCCAGCATTTGCCCAACGTCACTCTGGTTTGGCCTATGTCAACCTCTGGAGGCACTGGGTCAGACCTCTGGCCCTCTGCGTCACCCACGCTGACCCTCTGAGGCACTGCGCAGCTCCTAGTTGCCTCTGCGTGAACCCCTGGCTGGTTCTACGTCCCTCACTCTCGGCTACTGCACTGATCCTCCTGGTGCAATCTCTGCCTCTCTGCTTCTATATTCACTGCCCCTCAGCTGCAACTTTGATCGCTCTCTCGACTTCCTCAACAAATCCAGCCCCAGAAAGTCGAAATCTTGATCAACTCGGTGTGTTCTCCAAGTGACCCTCAAGCCTCCTCTTATACTTTTCTCGTTGACACATTAATCAACAATCGAGATTAGGTCCCTAATCAACGGCTAATATTAATTCTAACTTGATCCACGACTTTTGGACCATTCTAACACAGTTTTATATTAATACACATTAATATTTTATTTTCCCTAACTTTAGACTTAGTGACTCCATTAAAAATATTAATTATTTTAATATCTTTCAAACTATTTAGAATCTGCCCAAACCATTTCTGGATATTGGAGATCTCATGTGCCTTAGCCTCTCCACCAAGTTTTGAGGCTAGAGCACATCCGATGTTACCCCAAATCAACAGTTGAGCCTAGAGATATAACCTTGTACAATTATATTTGTGCAAAGGTGGAAAAACTATGGGAAATGCTAAACATTCCATTGCATGCCTTAGCATATGTTCTGACACCTAAATACTATCATCCATCATGGCTTTCAACACCGACACCTTGTTGGGGGGGGGGGAAGGCGAGCAAGAAAACCACACCTATATCTAGAGGTTCTATCTAGTTATATGAAAGCAATGATAAATTAGTCCTTGATGAGGAGGAGTCTGCCATGCTATGACAATAATTGAGCAATTATACACTTGGTACTAGTCCATTTGGGAGCAATCATGCAATTAAAAATCAAGGGAATTTCTCTTCTCTTGAGTGGTGGAACATGCATGGAGGTGCTACTCCACTTCCGCAAACTTTGGCATTGTGGGTGCTATCACAGGTCGTAAACACTTCTTCTGCAGAGGAATGTTGGAGCTCTTATTCTTTCATCCATAGTGTTAAAAGGAACAAGTTAAATTTAGACCGGGAGCTTGGTTTATGTTCACCAAAACTTGCGATTGTTGTCCCATTAATGTGAGAACGCAAAGGATAATAAAGACCATAAGCTTTGGGACAAAAATCTAGAGGCGGCCAATTTGGAGGATGGAGTGTTGCAATTTGAGCAATTGGAGGATGCTCTTATCCATGATGATGATAATCGAGTTGAGATGCCACCCCCATCTGGTCCCATGGTTCCTAGGTTCCATTTTTCAACACCAACAGCAGGGGCTTCATCTTCATCAATTCCACTGCCACGATCTTCTTCATTGCCACCACATGGAAGCTCATGTAGTGTTCGTGGTGGAAGGAGGAGAGATTAGTAGATATATTTCCAGTTTACTGCTTTTGTCATAGATTAGACTTGTTGTGAATTTGAACTTTTATGTCTTACTCTTCCTAGTTCAGTGTGTACTTGGTGGTGGCCAGGTGGCCTATTTTGTAAACGTTATTATTTGAATTTTGGACATGACTCATGCTGACAGTTGCTCGCTTGCTAGATGAGTTATTTGAATGTGTTATGATTTTATCTTCTAAATGTTTTATGTTTTATGATATGCTTAAAAATTTGATGTATGTACTATGTTTGTAATTGCTAGAATCTAGATGGTTGATGCTCGAATAATTAATCATTGATGTACAATGGATGCCATATCTATCTTGATTTATGTACAAATATGCATGTTTTAATATCTTCTAAAACTGATTTGGTATTTTGGATGGTTTTTTAATATAAATGCAAGAAAATAAAAATTATATATATAATAGATGCTTCGCTTCCTAGATTTTTGGAAAATTACGCTGCTGACGCTTAGCTTCCAAACAACATCCCTGCTTCGTGCAACATTGTGCTGAGGTGATAGCAGTAGCTGATCTCTTGTTGCCACAAGGTCTAGATCTGCCTAGTGAAGTTTTGAACTAGGCCTGTTAGATTTTGAGGTAACAGTCCCCTCCAATGTTGCAAAACATTTAGCTTGCATGCTGCTGCCAGTGGTTTCCAATAGCAAGTAATGACTTCAGTTGCTTGAAGTTTCGTATGACAAACAAAAAAGGTATGGAACACATGCTTTTACAATTACTGGAAACTACTTTGGGAAAATTTTAAAATATGTCTCCCAAGTTGCCAGAGAAATTTCCATTTCCAACCTTTACATAGAATGACACTCTATGCTCAGAAAAGTGATGATGTAACTGTCTTAGCAATGATGCTCAGCTGCTCCAAAGGTGTGATTTAAAGGAATATATATGAATGGATTTGCATCATTAAATATGTTCCATGATTATTCTTAGTAAAGTCCCATATTAGGTTAATAAAATTTCAAGTTTTGACAAGTAATGCTATGAAATTTGTGCTTTCTTTAATATTTTCTGAGAAAAAAACAGTGCATTTAGAACAGAGCTCCCCTTGAGCGTTTAAAAAAAAAAAAACTATTGAAGAGAAGGAAGCAAACGCTTGTCCATGTTTTATGAACTCAGAATTTGTAACATCCTTTTATGTTTTATAATCCATATTTTCAATTACAGAAATGTTTGAAGCATACCATCAGAGATAAAGTATGTTTGGCCGGCAGCAATAGGAACTCCTTCTCTTCCTGGAATATCATCTAGAAGTCCCATACTTGCCAGCAAAAGGGCATGTACTATGTTGTCAACATAAACCCAGTCATTTTTCACACTAGCATCTCCAATTTTGAAAGTTAGAAGGCCCATTTGTGCTAAGCTGAGTATTCTTGGAAGATGGCGCTCCTCACCAGGCCCATAAATTGCTGCAGGTCGAATTGCACACGTATAAAGCTTCTTTCCATCTCTTTTTCTGGGCCCACAAAAATGATCACCAAAATACAAATTCAAACTCAAAGATTAAAAAATGCTTCCATGAGTAAGAAGTGCAAAAACCATTACATAAGTTGACCAGGTATGATGCAATTTAAGATGCACTGAATATTACATAATAATGCAAATTCCACTTCAATTAGCTCCTTCCATGCATTAGAAGTTGAAAAGATATCCTAGGTTTTAAACATTTCTAAACTAATAATGGATAACAATATTAACTTATCTGATAAGTAACAATCACATTAAAAAGTTATAATGAAGAAATCTATGTAGAATGTCTAGCTGCAAGCATGTTCCTCAAAGAACTAAAATGCATACAAGTTGATAGTTAGCAAATAGCTGGAGGAGAATTTTAACAGTCACTAAGAATGAATATTTGAGCATGGTCAAATGTGCAGCCATGAAGTGTACCATAATATAAACTGCCCTAGGAGTAGGCATAACAGTAAGAAAATCACATGTATAAGAATGAAGGCATATGGTCTGTAAATAAGAGATGAATGAAATTAGTGTAACTTGTAAGTAAAATTGATTCACTTGAAATACAAACTACAACAGCTAAAAAGAAATATAAATTTGAACAAGCTGACCAGACACTATTATTATCCGTCACTGTATTGGAGAAATGTACTTAAGTGTCTATGGATGGCTGAATCACCAACATGGACACAATGTCATGCACTATGAAAACCAATGTTACATTTATCATTATCAGCAATTTATCGCCGGGGGTCCAAAATTTTAATTATTGGCAATATCATGGAAATTATCAGAAATTATTAGGAAACTTAAAAAATAAACATTTTGTTCAATATTTTAAACTTCTAAAGCAACATCAACATCAAACAAACACATTGTCACATAGATATAAAAATAAAACTACTATATAAAATGTATAAGATGTCAATGGTACATGAAACATCAATACTGAAATATGACATCTGTCTTGACTCTCATGAGTTACAAGCCTTAGTAAGATCAAAGAAAATTGCATCAAAACAAAAAGGTGTATCTCATAAGATGATCATCATGAGGCATCTAGCTATTACAAGCCTACAAGGCTAATCATGATGAACTAAATTTTCAAGTTTCAATGACTCTCTCTACCTCTTTTACGGGCAAAGGTCATTGATGTCAGTGTTCCTCTAGAAGCAGTAGGTGGATGTGATGAGCCTAAGCCTGAAGTGGAAGGTGAAACTCTTGGTGAAAATGTGGAAGACGAAGTAGGATGCCTTCTGTCTCTTCCCCTAGTTGGCAGTCTCTATGGAGGTAGTGGCAGTAGCATTGGTTGTGTCTCTAGCACACTCTCAATATCCTCCCCCCTGCTCCAAATCTATCTCTCCTACAAATGGAGCATCTTCTCCTCCTCCTCCTCCTCCCCCTCCTCCTCTTGCTCCAACCACTCAGGAGCCTCCTCCATGATAGGCTTCTCGGTCTCCACCCTCCACGAACTTGTGGTGTCAAGTGCCTCGAATGAAACGCCATTTGTATCAGGTAGTTTGCTCATTTGCCTTACCCATAACCTAAGATTGTAGTAAACATATACCATGTCATTGAGGCAGTGCACATCTAACCTGCATGAGGGGCATTTTGTGATTAATAATTAGAGAAATCAGGATTCAGGATGATGTCCCATGGGCATATGCCATAAATTAAATTAATGAACTTATAAAAAAATTTAAATTTAAATTTGAAAATTCCTAACCTATTCCGCTTCTTGGAGTGTATGTTTTCAAAGACGCTCCAATTGCGCTTGTTGAGCACTGGAGTGGCACATGATGATTATATGAAGACTCCATGCCCAAGGATGATCAAGAGGACACTTGTACCATCAAATATCATCAGTCAATAGAGTTTTTTAACTCTACTTCTATTTTTTCATCAACTTTCTTATACCCAGATTCCATACCCAGCAGGGAATTGTAATAAGTGATACTACTAATGATGAGTTTTGAGTATGTAATAGGCCTAGGATGTTGGAACTCGATCAGCAAACGACTACACCTTGGAGTGTTTTTTTAATCTGGTTATTTATTTCTTTCTTTTTCAAAGGTAGATAATTTTGTGGGTTTTTTCATTCACTTCTTACCCCAAATCTAGGGTGACAGTTTGAAGGTTGAGCCCCTAACACACCTTAGTGTCTAGAATCGATGTATATTACCATACTAGATCACACACAAAAATTCATGGAATTTGGTTAGGTCTAGGTAGTCATTTTTTAATTTTTTTTTATTTTCCGCATTGCAGAAATTGCTAATAAAATTGTACTTGTAATGTAATAAGTGATGTCTAGAGAAGTTGTATGGGGTATGAGTAACGAAATTTGCACCTCTCACCCTCAACTTTCAACTATGACACACTTTGAGGGGTTAAAAATGTGTTTGGAACCCTCAAAAGTTAAAACCCACTTTTCTGGCAATTAATTAAGCCAGAAATTAAATAAATGGAGAAAAAAAATGTCCACACATGCTAAATGTTGTGGAAATGAGGTGGAAAATTATGGGGGAGTTAAAGTGAAGTCTCAAGGTGATGTAGACTCCTAAAATCAAGGAAAGGACATGTGCTCAAATAGAATCAAATTTCTAGCATTAAATGAGAAAGTTGTTTACTTGGAAGTTCGAATTTGTGAAGTTAATGTACATTTGAGAAGATTTGGGAGAATATTTGGTGGAGGATTTTGTGAGAAATTGTCCCCACATGGGTTACCACCCATATACACTTGTCATTCGATCATAAAATTTGAATTTGACACATAAGGGAAGAAGAAAATGACGTCCAATTGCCAGAATTCGATTTTTACACTTGGGATTAGAGCTTCATTCAAAAAATTTGAGTTTCTCTTTGGAATTGTCACTTCATGCTACTTGTTTAATCACTTCTACATTGGGATTGGCTCTCATAGTTCTATATAATAGAGCCTTGAGCTCTCATTTGTATCAATTGAAAATGAGCTATTGTACTTGAGGAATCCCTGCTCGCATGTACACTTATGTTCTATTGCAATAAAAGACTTTGGAGTTTCACATATGAGGTGTTGTTCTTCTTGAGCAACATAATATCTTGATCATTGTGTTTCATTTTCTACTTATGCTATTGTATTCATTAGTTTCCATTATGTTTTTAGAGATTTGTTAATGGCAGCTATCTCACATTGGCATTTGGTTTTTGAGAGTTTGCTCTAGATAAAGTTTTAGTTGATTTTCCAATAAATCTCTAAGATCTCTTTATCATTGTATTTATTTTAACCCATGTAGATCTAATGTTTATTCAAAGTTGTGTAGAGCATCTCTTGGATTAAGCATCATTCTGAATCTTTCAAACTTTTCTCTTCCAAAAGCTTTGGTGAACATGCCTGCAATATGCTCGTTTGTGGAACAATGGTGTAGGTGAATAGTCTTGGCCTCAACATGATGTTGAATCAAAAGATACTTTGTAGGATTCTTGGTCAATTTTATTGCAGAAGTATTGTCAATCAAAAGAGGATTAGAATGCACTTGTTTGTCCTGCAAATCTTCAAGAATTTTCCTGAGCCGCACAATTTCCTTATTTCCTTCTGCA
This sequence comes from Pinus taeda, assembly GCA_000404065.3. NCBI lineage: Eukaryota > Viridiplantae > Streptophyta > Pinopsida > Pinales > Pinaceae > Pinus > Pinus taeda. Next base: position 7,008 of record APFE030594287.1, on the reverse strand, counting down.
ACTGCCATATATTCTGCCTATGTTGTGGAATCTGATGGAACTGACTGTTTGCGTGACCTCCAAGAGACAGCTTTTGATCCAAGACTCGTAACATAACCTGGAGTAGATACTCCATTTTCTTTTATCTCCATCAAAGTCTAATTCAAAGTATCCAATCAAGCTGAAGTCATCCACCTATGTATACTTGATTCCTAAGTCTTGAGTTCCCATCAAGTACCTTAGAACTCTTTTTGCAGTAGACCAATGACTCCCACAAGGTTTTTGGATGAACTTGGAAAGGATTCCAACAACAAATAAAATGTTTGGTCTAGTAGTAGTGAGGTAGTTGAGACTTCCTACGAGTTGTTTGTACTTTGTTGCATCCTCAAATTCATTTCCTTCTTTGGATGTGAGCATTAAATTTAGTTCCATTGGAGTGGTCAAAGGATTGCACTCAGCCATGCCAAATTTGTTCAACAAATCTCCAATATACTTTTGAATAATGTTATCAGAACCGAATCGGCGATCGAACCGAAAAACCTTGTGGACCGAGCACTGGTCAAAACCGGACTAAAGCCAGTAAAAAGCTTGGAAAAAAAACGATTTACCAAAAACACATAAAATATTCATATTTTAAAGAAAAACATAAATATTCATGTGCACCTATATGAATCCAAACCATTTATATACAAATATGCACAAGTTTTCATTTACATAGCATGTAAGGGTGCACATAACCAAAATAGCATCAATTGCAATCCATCTCTGAACCGAAAATACATCAACAAATAAGCTTTGATGGCCTCTAGCATCCAAAAAAAATCATGTTACAACAAATGCCTACGTATCATCAAAATCATTGCCTAGATTGGGGGTGTCGCCATCAATATAACCATTTAGGCATCAAAATAAGATAGAAAAAACATAGCATGTCATGTCAAGAATTTGTTTGAGTGATGGGTACATTTTTAGTAGAGTCATAGTAGAGGAGTTTGACAACCAATGCCATTATCATCAAAGTACATAGAGGGCTTGGTGCTCTTTATTAAATACTAGCTCCATGCCCTCGTACATGAAAAAATCCAATGGAAACATTGCAATCCCCCCAATGCTGAAATGCTGAAAAATTGTTAATTTTGTTGGATTTTGAGTGAAATCTAAAATTCTACTTTCTCCATTTGAAATCCAATGAGGTTGGAACCACCCTCAAACATCCTGAGTCATTTCATGGTAACATTAAAAATTTAAGTAAACGGATGAAAACAAAGATTTAAGGAAAATGTCACTTTTACTTTAAGAATTTAACATTACCATGAATTGCATAGAAATACTTGTTGATTTTTAATATACCTTGGACAAATGGTTTCCCATGGGTTAGTCTCTACCTAGGGAAAAGTGTCCAAAATAATTATTTTCTTAAGTGTGACTTTATAGAGTGAAAGTGACTTTATAAGTGGTTAAGTCAATGTTAAATTATAAAGTGAAAATTGACTTTAGACATAAAGTACAATGTGGGTACTTTATTTAATGGGTGAGTTAAAAAATAGAAAGTGAGAATTAAATGCACATTGTTTTCATCCCTTGATCTTGTTGACACCTAATCCTTGTGATTGGGTAAATATATGTAAATAAATAAATGAGAAATGTGAACAGTCATCGGGAGATGAATTGAACAGTCTCTCCCTCATGTATATAACAGACCTACCTAATTGAATGAAAAATACGAATCAGTTTTCTGCCTAATGGAGTTACTGCATGGCCTGACATGGTATCAGAGCCAGCTCCTTTTTTAGCTCTCATGCTCCTTGTAACTCCTCTGCCTATCTGCCATATTCTTTTTATACAGACCTGCACCTGACATTGCAAACGCTCCTCTGCTTGACACTGCCAACGCTGCCCCCCCATACTGTCCTAACTGTCCTAGCGTTTCATGGTAATTATTAGCGCTGTCCTGGCAGCTTGCTCCACGTAGTAGGTGGTAGCCTGAAACGTTCCTTTGCTCTCTGGTGGCCTATGCGCGGCTTCATATTCTTTCAAATAGTTGAACGTTGGTTTGACTGTTCTAATAGTTGAACGCTGGTTATATTCCTTTCAAATAGTTGAACGCTGGTCATATTCCTTCAAATAGTTGAACGTTGGTCTGACTGTTCTAATAGTTGAATGTTGGTCATGGTATATTCCTTCAAATAGTTGAACGATTGGCCCGGATTCACTGTTGTTACTGCGTTTTTTATGAGAAGATGGAACGCTGGAACGTTGTCCTGTTTTGTTAATAGACCTGATATGCGTATGCGTGGTGATGTTTTGTTAATGGATTTGCGTGGTTATTGTGGTTATAACACTTGATATGCATGGTTATTGTGGTCATAATACCTGTGATGCGTGGACACTAATATGAACCATTAAGTGTTTTATACCTTTGTAATGTTGTTGATGCGTGGACATGGAGACCGATGAGTGTTTGAATGGTGTTAAAATATAATGCATTAAAATGTTATATGGAGTAAAGATTTTTAGGGCAGCGAGGTATAATGTTTGTATTATTTGAGAATACATACATATGTATTATACCATAGTGTTGTTTGGGCTACCATAGTGTTGTTTTCATAAAGCTGTTTTCAAAGTGACTAACATAGTTAACGCTCCTACGTTTGACTGTGTTTAATATATTGTTTGAGGCCAGAATACATTTTCATATCAAAATCAATTTTCTTTTAGCAGCAGAAGTATTTTTACAGCTCTTGGATTTTACAATGCATTCAATCATATCTATTGTGGGAATAGTTCTCACTAGCAAGGAGAACTATCCTGAATGGTCCCGGATGATAAAACACACCCTCATTTTCAATGAGTTGTGGAAAGGAATGTGTGTCAGAGAAGGAGACAATGACCCAGTACGGCCTACCTCAGACAAAGAGCTCGTCATTTGGGAAAACAAGAACAGCAAAGCTTATGCATTAATCGCAGCATCTGTAAATGAAGAGGTGAGTCGCCA
>APFE030594285.1:4095-45164 GCA_000404065.3 Pinus taeda | reverse complement strand
ACTATCCTATTCTTTAATGAATAGGATTTTGAATCCCTTAAATCTTGGGAAAAAACATTTTTATTTTTATTTTCAATAACCTTTTGGATAAGTTGAAATATTCAATGGGATTTTTAGTGGCACGAGGACCACCCATACACAGTTCATCTATTGGCAATATGTAAAAAAAAGAATAACAAATTGGTTTTGTAAAATTTTCAATGAATATTTTCCTCTCCAAAAGAAAGGAATTCTATTTTGTATATCTTTGATCCTGTAAATAATTCTTTCACCCAAGAGATTGGATAATCTTTTGATAAACACTTTGAAGACAAATTCGATATTATTTTTGTTTGTTCTCTTTCAACAAAAGAAATATCCTAAAGAATTGATCTTTTTCTTCGTTGCTCAATCTTCGTTTTATTCCTTGTGAATGGATCTTCACAAAAAAAAATTTTTCAAGGTTTCCAATACGCTTTTCGGTTGAATTAGAGTGGAATCGATCTCAAATGATATCTTCCAATTATTATGTGTATTAAGAATAATAATAAAAATACTCTTGATGATAATTAAGAAAAAAATTATGAATTAAAGTTATTTTTTTTAATTTTCATAAGAAAAAACTTCTTTCCTTAAATAAAAATAAAGTACTTACATATATAAAATTTTGATATGCACAAGCTTAAAATACGTCGATGAAAATTTGTCTCATAGCAACCAAATATACCAAAGTGATGAACCCCATAAATGACTTTCTAGACATAAAGCACCAACTTAAAGGGATAAAACATTTATCTACTAAAACAATCAATACAAAAAATACTGAAAAAATGAAATCAACTCAAACAGATTATAGAAAACAGATAAAAATCAGACACAAAATATTGGCGAAAAAGATTGAAGCCTCATGCTTCTTCGAGTATTCTCACTTTTTAAAAGAATGTAGTGTTACAAATAAATAGATGAGAGACAATGTCTCAAGATAGTGTGTGCTATCTTAGAAACCTTTGGTTGAGATAATTTCTAACTAGATACACTCCAATATAGGAGTTACCTAAACTAACTCCTATCTTAGAGGAACAACCCAAGAGTTAGGCACAAATTCCTAACTTGTAATATTTAATTTATTTATTTGTTTTTGGATTTATTATTGTTTTATGAGAGAGACTAACATTCTCCCCTTCAATGATATATCCAAAATAAGAACGAGGAACCATCTTCCAAGTTCTCATGTTGATCCTCAAAAACATTGCCTCAAAAAACTGCCAAATTTGGATGTTGAAGAAACTGCAATATGAAGAGACTAAGTCAGATGCATGAATGATTCATCTCTGAATGACGCTTGACAACTCCATCATGTGCCAAGCCGCAAAAGGATCCAACTGTCCTTTGCTTCAAAACAGCATCCGGTGTCCACTGACACAATTTGATGAACGCCCACTGGTGTATTTGGTGATGATGATTGCCCACTGGCTGAAGATGTCGAAAAACAACTCAATATTTCTTTTGCAATGATGAAAGTTGCTCACTGTTGTTTTTGCTATCGATTGCCCACTGGCGAATTTGTTGATGCTCACTACTGGTGAAAAATGCCCACTAGCTGATGAAGATGCCCACTCGCTGCTTCGTTGATGTTGTTGAGACTTTCAGTCTAACAACCACTTGTTAATTTCATTGACATTTCCCCACCTTTGTAAGCTGAAAAGAGAGACAATCTTCTCCAAAGTATATTTGGACTCTCCCCCTTCAGGTGTAGGAGAGTTTCACTATTGTACTCCCTCGTTCAACAGCATGAGAATACCATCATCAGTTCACTGTTGCCTGCACTATGTGTGATTGTAGTCGGTTGTAGAACTGAGACAATATTTTGACTGTGGATGACCATTCCCAAGGATCGATCCATTCATAATGTATCTTCAATCTGGCTGATTTTTGTTGGTTGCGACATTTTTCTGAGGAACGATTGGGCTTGCCAAAATGGTGATAAGGATGGAGATCAAAACATTGATCTTCCATATAACCGGTTCTTTGACAATGAGAACATTTCGGTTGGACTTCAACTTCAAGTTGCGTGCAATTCTGTTTGGATGCAACTTTCTCAGAACCTGCTGAGGTGAGTTGTGCAAGAAATCCTACACTGATGAACATAATTGGCTTGGAATAATCTTGGATATGTAAGTTGGTGTCATCAGAGACATATCATAAGCCTCGTCGATTCTTTTTATTTTGAATTTCTTCCTAGGGCTTGATGATGGCTTTGGAAGAAATTTGAACAAGAACAACTTCGACACTTGAAGCTGTTGGGATGAATGACTTATCATCTAGATGGTTCAAATACTTGAAATTATCACTCTTTTCTTACAATTCATTCCTTTGAAGTTGCGATTCGAGTTGAAGAAACTTAATGGTTTCATGTGTTTGTTGTATATGCCATGAAAGGTCAACAAGAGTTTCTTTACTGATGTGCACCATGTCTTCATCTTTGGAGATGATCAAACTGTGAAGAATGTTTAACAACTGAATATGTTGCACCATATGAACTTGCTCACTTGAAATTAGGCTCTCTTGTCGTAGATGTCATGTTGTGAACTATTTCACTTGATTTTGTTACTTGCATGACAGGCTCGGTTGTTATGGGACTTGAATGGCACACTCGCTTGATTTGTTGCTTATTGCACTTGCTAGGAACACTTGCTAGATTTGTAGAACATTCTTGATTAAACTTTGGAATTCACGCTCGCTTGATGATGATCGTGTTTGCATGAATGCTCACTTGCCTTACTTGATGACTTCATGCTCACTTGAACGAATAGCCACACTCGCTTGATGTCAATCTCAACTTGCTTGATTGGTGTTAGAGTTGAACTATATTGGCTACTTTGATGATTTCTGCAATGAACTTCACTCTAGCTCACTTGAAGGTTTGAAATTTGTACTGTCTTGATGCAAATTGCTTGAATGAATACTCACACTTGCTTGTAGGAGATGTGAACTTGGTGTTTGTTTCATTTAGATTTAAAACTTGTGGACTCACTTGATTGTGCTTTAAAGGAAGGGTGGCGAACACTATCAAAAATGCACCCAAAAATCTTACAATGATTTTAATGACTCGCATAAAACAAGGAATTCACTTGTCTTAATTTGATCAAGTTGAAGAGAATTGATGTGCTTGACTTCTGATCAAATCAAAACATGGGTGTTGATTTCAACTGAGAATGCACCCTTACAATTCAATGCAACTACAATTTGATTTACAAGTTCTTAAATTTGTTTGCAAGAATGTTGATGCAGACTTTGCTTTGAAATGATTTAACTTGATTAAGTGAATTTTCTTGTTGAGGTAGAATGTTGATGTTGACAATCTTTGATTATGAGTTGTAGTTGCACAGATGCATGTGTTGAGTTTAATTATCCTTCCTTGAAGGTATTTTGTTACAAGTGTTGTGCTTGCTTGCATTGAACTTTATGTTTGTTAAATGAGATAATTTATGTGTCAAAACTAGACACAAATAAAAAACAACAACATGAAGCATGCACCATCATCAACACACTCTTCGTGTACCGAATATCCCCCTATTCAATTTCGGGTGGATCTAGGACACAATCCCCATAAAAATGATATCTTTATTAAACTTTGGAGTACATAATCGCTCAGCTTCACAACATCTTCATGGAATCAGAGTTCTAGAACTTTTAAAAGAAAAATGTCTTCAAAAAACTGACTCAACCTCCTTAGCTCATTGATGCACAAATCTTCAACCTGAATTATGCAATAAAACTTCTCTACACAATTTGTTAAACATATGAAATTAGGAGGTATTGCAATAGTAATGGTTTTTCTCTTATAACTCCCACACAAAAACTTTCAAACTTCAAATCCCTTTACAGTTATCACAAATATCCAAACCTTTCCCCCTTGTGAAGCTGAATATTAATGCTTCCAATAAAACCGATTGACTCAGACTAGTACATAAGTCACTCATCATTCACTGAGAAACTTTCAACGACCTTTGCCTCTAAGAAAGTTGCCTCTAATATCTGGGAAATTAATGGTATCTTCATTTATTTTCAAAATAAGAGTTAGATATTCACTTTGGTGCTGCAACAATGACAGGAAATGGTACGACACAATCGTCAAACAGAGTTGAACACAATATTTGAGAAATATGGTGACAAAGACATTGAAATGAGTTGCTTTTCCACCTCGTTTGGTTATCTGTTGTTGGTCTGATTTGGGATTATTCAACAAATGAGAATTATGTACAAGTGATAAGCAATCATGCAAACTGGGAAGACTGCCTCTGATCAAGAATATACAAATTCTCCACATTTAAACATTCCTATATTAGTAAAGTTCAATGAGGTCAACACAGATGTAGTTTTACTAAGTGCAAACAACAGTCAATACAGGGTGACAACATTACTTTTTGCATCAGGCATACCTTCTCGATTTTCTGATTTAGGTGCCCCCCTATTCAATGCATTAGCTAAACTAGATTTGCATATGGAATCTAATGAGAAAAGTAATACTATACCATAGATGGAGGTTGTAGCTAAGTCTTTTGTAAAATCCAGCTCTAATGGAGAAGAACAGATGGAGCATAGAGAGATCTAAGATGAAGCCCTAAGTCGTTCTGGATAAAGACTATAGCTGTTAAGTATTGGCAGGGTTGAGCTTCATAAGTTGTGGAGATTTCTGAAGCATTCTCTAGATCAACATCTCACATAGTCAATGGATCGTTGTAACAATTTCTCCATGTTTCAAAAAACCACACATATCTTCCAATTCACGGTTGTTGGCTTATGGCTTTGTCTACAGTGTTTCAGTTTATATGTAATGGTGAAATTAAAAAATCCATTATATAAATGAAGCATTGGATTTAAAATTCCATTTAATATCAAATACACAGATGGAAGTAATCAACATAACTCTGCATTATGTTTGACGTATTTACCATAAGAATTTTGCGTTATATAAACAATAAAACTTTAAGAATCTATTGATATCAATCTCAAACTCAACACAAAATTAACTTGATTTGATAGACTATAATTTCATTGAATATACCAGTTGAATGCAGATCGAATATGTGCTATTGCTCCACTTCTATGCCGCTTGAACTCATGCTGCATTGATTCTAATGGAAGGCTATCACCACTGCTACTCTGCACTCAACTATTGTGTGCTCTCTTTGTCTGTTGACCCAACTCTCATGGATACAATACTCATGTTGCACTCTGGATCACAACCCACGAACTATACTCTTCTGCACTTGCACTAGTCAGCAGGGTTGGTCTCCACATAGGCAGGATTTAACCTAGAACAGATCTGATACCACATATTGAAAAAATGAAATTAACTCAAACAGATTACAAAAAGCATATAAAAACCAGACACAAAATATTGGCGAAAAAGACTGAAGTCTCATGCTTCCTAAGGTATTCTCACTTTTTAAAAGAATGTAGTGTTACAAATAAATAGATGAGAGACAGTGTCTCAAGATAGTGCGTGCTATCTTAGACACCTTTTGTTGAGATAATTTCTCACTATACACACACCAATATAGGAGTTACCTAAACTAAATCCTATCTTAGAGGAACAACCCAAGAGTTAGGCACAAATTCCTAACTTGTAATATTTAATTTAATTATTTATTTTTGGATTTATTATTGTTTTATGAGAGAGGCTAAAAAAAACATTTAAAGGGCCTTGCCAGAAAATACAAAAAGGGACACCTGATGCCAAAACCAACTTCTTCACGTGCAGTAAAAACCAACATGCCTCTAGGATGAGGAAACTGAACAATAGATTGAGATATCAGCAAAGCAAAGACATCTCCCCCATGCATGAATCATTGGGAAAGAGAAAGGTTAAGCCATCAAAAGCTCAAAAAAGGCTCTGAAATAGAGTTAGAAGAAGAATCCATCAATCCCCCAAAAAATAACAATCCAACCCCTCCTCTAGAAGATAAACTCCCCTGAATAGTAGAACAAGCCATCAACAAGATAATCGTAGCATATCTAACCTGGCTGGAATGAAGCACCTTGGTTATAAAGGATATCTGCCATCCAATTCCGCTCATGATAAATATGGGAGAAGGGAAGAATCTCGAATGATTTCATTAGGGATTTAATTTGTTGCAACTAGTGGAATAAAGTTAAACTCCAAAAGAAGATCAACCCTGAGCCCAATCAACAATTGATTTAGAATAACTTGCAATCTCTAACTCCTCTAAATACATCCAAGACACACACCACAATACACGAGGAAACACCAACAACTCAACCCTACTATTTCTACCAGAACCCCAAGCCAAAAGAATTGATAGGTCTGGGAAGGACTAATCATGACATAGGCTCCACGTCCACACACTCCACCCGATAATGCCCAATCAAAGAATTCTACTAGAGAATATTTCCAAAGTGCCTTGTAGAAACATGATCTCCTATGTAACTTAGGTCTCCATGGACCAATCTCCTAAAAAAGCCAATATCTTCAAACTATGAATCCTCACATCAAGGTGACATTCTTGAAGATAGAGGCGTTTCTATAGTGCCATATACCCAAAAAAATATAGTGAGACAATTCTATATTTTTTTAAGCTTCAATCCATTTAATGAGACATGTTTCAATGAAAGACCTTTCCACCACCTCTTTAATCTTGAGAGATTTAGAAACCTCATCCCAAATATTGAGCATAAAAGGAAACAGAAAAATAGATGCACCACCTCTTCACTTGCCGCACCACATAAAGGACAAATCCTCAGACCCATAAATCCCCTCTTTGAGAGATTCTCTCAAGTGAGAATCTAGTTATGTATGACAAGCCACGTAAAAAGCTTCAACTTTAGTGGCACTACCCATTTCCACATACTAGACAACCAATCGGAGCAACAACCCTAATTGTTCCTCTGTGCAATGAATGAGTATGATTCATTAGCCGAGATGTTCCCATCATGCACTAGACCATCCCTAGTAAGCCTATCATCCTTCTTCGTCAATGTAATCCCTACTTGACAGAGTTTGTAACGATATTGTTCACATTATGCTTCAAACTCCACTCGGAGCACAAGATCACATGAGTGTGGTCATTAGTTGTGGATAGGATAGAGTCTTGATGGACACCAATATGAACTAAGGAATAAATTCCACAATCATTAAGAAATAGAATAATTGGAATAGAGAGGGTGTGATCCCCTAACATGCCTTTAATTTCATCTAAACCAATCAAAATCTTATTGCTACGTCCAACCTCCCAACATAAGTTACCACACAGCCAGGGCTTGGCTTTCATTAGGTTATGCCAAATATATGAAGCATTGTTTCTTTCTAGCACCCTTATTTGATCCCATTCTTCTAGCTTTGAGTGATGAGGATATTTCTCACTATTAATCTCATGCCATATACCAGGTTCAAAAAAAGCTCTCCACAGATTCTTAGTAAGCAGGGCGAGGTTGAATATCTTCATATCTCTTATTTCCCAACCCCTTTCCTCTTCAGACCTGAAAATAGATTCAAGCGAGGACAAATGTAATTTCATTTTGTTTTCAGCACCATTCCATGCGAAATTAGTGATGATAGTATCAATTTTGTGTATGACTATCACTGGAAAGTGAAACAAGTGCATCCGATATACAGAAATGCCTTGTATCACAGCCTTGATCATTACCAGTCTAACTCCCAATGATACCATTTATGTTCCCACACGACGAGCTTCTTTTCAAATTTAACAATTAGCTAGTTACAATCCCTCTTCTCATAATTTATTGGCCTCAAGAAAATGTTGGAAGTTTGACAACTAATTATGTAAATTTGGGTAAAATGTAACAAGTTAGTTTTATACCGAATCATCGGTTATGTAACTTAGGAGGCATATATAAAACCAAATGAATGCCCGAACTATTGTATGGAGAATCATTATTGATTGAATAGAGATTCCAATCCCTTGCCCCATGGATGTTTCCTTGACACCCTGTCAAGGTTTTACCACGTAAATTTTGTGTTGTTTCTTGTGTGTGTATTCAATTTTACTGTTAGTTATATTCTTTTCTTGGTTAATGTATAACTGTATAACCTTCTTTCTTTACTCATTCACCTATTAGAACGACAAATGGTATCAGAGCCAATTATTTGAATCGGGGCTTATGAGAGATTAGAAATCCACTTGCGTTCATCGCGTTGCTGCGTGGAGAGCAGAAGCTTACTGCTGTGTAGGGAAATTTGCGTGTGGACTTCTTTATTGCAGGAAGGCAAGAAGAAGCTTTGTGTGTGGACTTCTTTACTGCATGAAGGTGGGCAGAGGTGGACTTCTTTATTGCGTGAAGGTGAGCAGAAGCTCATTGCTACGTAGGGAAATCTACATATGGACTTCTTTGCTTCGTGAAGGTGGGGAGAGCCTGTCTCTATGTGAAGACAAGCAGAAGCCTGTCTGAGGAAGCTGCCAAACCCCATCTCTGCATGAAGTGCTGCCACTACGGTCTAGAACCTACGTATGAAGGGAGGTCGTTGCTCTGTCCAGCATGCTGCCAATATTGTCAATTTTAGCAGATCTCTACGTGAGGAGCGTGAAGAGGAAGCTGTGTGGATGAGGGTGGCTGCATGTCCATTGCTACCTATGTGAAAGAGAGGAAGTGGCTGAGGTGGTTGCGTGTCCATTGCTGCCTGCGTGAAAGAGTGGCTGTGTGTCCATTGTTGCCTGCGTGAAAGAGAGGAAGTCTGCGTGGCTGAGGAAGCTACTGCAACTACTAGAAGACCCTGCATGATCAAGTAGAACCGACATAACTATTCTTAGCGTGCTGCTAGTGGTGGTTTCTTGTGTAAACCATAAATTGAAGAAACCACTGGTATTGCCAGAGGAATTCAATTAGTAGAATAAGTCTAGGTACTTTTAAATATTTTTGAAAGAAATTTTGTTTCCCATGAAATTTTAGAAATTCATTCAAACTTGAAGGAAAGGAAAACAAAGGTTTTTTTTTTAAGGAAAGAAAAACAAAAGGGTTTTTCATTAATTTGAAGGAACAACAAAAAAAAACACTAGTTAAAGACAAAAATCAAGTTTTTTTTTTTTTAAAGGGAACAACAAAATCATCCTTTTTTTGTTGAAAAGAAAGAAACCCTAGTTGCTAGCATATTGTGGTGAAATTTAACCCTAGAAGTAAAGTCGAGAAGCAAATTAGAAAAAAAATGGCCAAGATGTCGAATACAAAACTCGAGGTGGAAAATTCACCGGCAAGAGCAATTTTTCTCTTTGGAAATTGAAAGTTAGGGATCTGCTTGTGCAACAAGGGTTGCACAATGCATTGGATGGGGCAATTAAGAAACCTGCAACCATGACTAATTCGGACTGGGAGGACTTGGATGCTCGAGCTCTTAGTACCATTAGGTTATGCCTGGCAGATAAGGTTCTCTTCAACATTGTTTAAGAGAGTACAACTTTAGGTTTATGGGAAAATATGGAAAAAATCTATATGACAAAGTCATTAACTAATAGAATTTAACTGAAAAGACAATTACACAGTCTTCGAATGAAAGAGGGTTCAAATGTTGCAGAGAATTTGAATGTTTTTAATACACTTATATGTCAATAAACAGATATGGAAGTTAAAATTCAGGAAGAAGATAAAGCCATAACCTTGTTGTGTTCTATGCCCGAATCATGGGATCATTTCATAACTTCAATCAGCTTGAGCACTGCTGATTCTTTGAAGTTTGAATCAGTTGTGGGAGCTCTCTTGTCTGAAGAAGTATGAAGGAAATCCAGTACTGAAACTGCTGCATCAGAAGCCATGATAGCTAGAGGACAGTCAAAGGAAAGAGGAGAAAAGACAAGAGAGTCTTCCAGATCTAAATCGAAGGGAAAAAAGTGTAAGGCAAAATGTTGGCACTACAATAAAATTGGACACCTAAAGAAAGATTGTTGGAAATGAAAAGAATCTGATAACCCGAAGAAGGAAGCGAATCAGGTCTATTCAGGTACGATAGACGAAGTTTTATCTGCTGAAGAATTATGTATGATAGATGAAACTTCACCTGAATGTAATGTCTCTTAGGGTTTAGAAAGTTGGCTGCTAGATTCTGGTGCTTCTCATCACATGTCTCCACACATAAATTGGTTTACTTTGTATGAAAATGTAAATGGTAGTTCTATTTTTATGGGTAGTAATGTATTATGTCATACTATTGGGATGGGAAATATTAGGATTAAAATGTATGATAACACAGTTAGAACATTAACTAGTTATATACATGTACCTGATTTGAATAAAAAATTGATTTCTTTGGGAGTGTTGGATTCGGATGGTTATAAGTTTACAGGTCATAATGGCATGCTAAAAGTCCTTAAAGGTGCCCTAGTTGTTATGAAAGCAGAAAAGGTCAGAAATCTTTTCAGATTAAAAGGAAGTACTCAGGTTAGTGAAGCAGCAGTTGCGTCGGAAAATGAAGAAGCAAGTACTAGTCTATGGCATCAACGAAGATATTTTAGACTATATTCATTCTGATCTGTGGGGACCATCTCTTGTTGTATCATATGGAGGTGCTCTATATTTTTTAACGTTTATTGATGATTTCTCCCGTAAAGTTTGGGTCTTTACGCTAAAAAGGAAAGTTGATGTATTCAATGTCTTTAAACAATTTAAAGCAATGGTGGAGAAAAGAACAGGAAAATCAACTAAATGTTTAAGAACTAACAATGGTGGTGAATTCACTTCAATAGAATTTGAACAGTACTGTAAGGATGAAGGAATCATTAGACACAAAACTTCTATTTATAATCCTCAGCAAAATGGTGTTGCTGAACATATGAATTGGACTATTATGGAAAGAGCCAAAAGCATAATCAATAATGCTAACTTGCAAAAGGAGTTGTGGGCAAAAGCAATATCTACTACTCATTATTTAGTTAACAAATCACCTTCAGTAGCAATTAATTATAAAATTCCTGAAGAAGTTTGGACAGGTCAGTCTTGTGATTATTCACATTTAAGGATATTTGGCTGTGATGCTTATTCTCTTGTTCCTAAAATTCAGCGTTCAAAATTAGATCCAAAGTCGAAATTTTATGTCTTTGTTGGGTATGACTATGTAGGGAAAAGATACAGGTTGTGGGATCCTACATTGTGGAAGATAGTCATTAGTAGAGATGTAACATTGGATGAATCTTCTCTTTTAAAATCAAATGTTAAAAGAATTGAATAGGAACAGGTATCGCCAAATCAACAAGTTCAGTTGGAGGCTAGACCTTTCGGTGATAGTCAAAAGGAAGGAGAGACTTCTGGAGAAAAAGGTGTTGAAGATACAAAGGAAACTGTTGAAGTTTCTGAACCAGTTCAAGTTTCTGAACCAGTTCAGCAACCAGTTACTCTAAGAAGGTCTACAAGGGAAAGAAAAATTCCCAAAAGGTATGAAGATTATGCTTCATCTTTTGCTTTGATTACTGAAGATGGGGAACCTTCTTGTTATTAGGAAGCAGTAGATGATACAGATAGTGAAAAATGGAAAATTGCTATGAAAGAAGAAATGGATTCCTTAACCAAGAACAATACCTGGGATCTTGTAGAACTTCCTAAAGGGAGAAGTGTTATTGGATGCAAGTGGGTCTTCAAACTGAAACAGAAAGTTGATGTTGATTATGGAGGTGATTTGGACAAAAGAAGATCTACTACAAGTTATGTCTTTACTCTTGCAGGTGGAGCAATTAGTTGGATGTCAAAGCTTCAAGAAATAGTTGCATTGTCCACTACCGAAGTTGAATATAGAGTTGCTTCAGATGCCAGTAAAGAAGCAATCTGGTTAAAGGGTCTACTTGATGAGATTGGAAGGACATAAGAGAAAGTAAATGTACTTTGTGATAGTCAAAGTGTTATTCACTTAGCCACAAATCCTACTTATCATAGCAGAACCAAGCACATTGATGTAAGGTATCATTTTCTGATACATGTGATCGATGGCGGAAAAGTAGCTCTTCAAAAGGTCCATACACGAGAGAATTGTGTAGACATATCCACAAAGCCAATTACAGTAAAGAAGTTGCGATGGTGTTTAAATTCTCTTGGCTTGCAAAAAAAATGATGAATGGGCATGGGTAAGGGATTAGAATCTCTATTCAATCAATAATGATTCTCCATACAATAGTTCAGGCATTCATTTGGTCTTATATGTGCCTCCTCACTTACATAACCGATGATTCAGTATAAAAATAACTTGTTACATTTAACCCAAATTTACATACAGTGTGCGGATATGTAGATGTTGATTATGCAGGTGATTTGGACAAAAGAAGATCTACTACAGGTTATGTATTTACTCTTACAGGTAGAGCAATTAGTTGGATGTCAAAGCTACAAGAAATAGTTGCATTGTCCACTACTGAAGCTGAATATATAACTGCTTCAGATGCTAGTAAAGAAGCAATCTGGTTAAAGGGTTTGTTTGATGAGACTGGAAGGACGCAGGAGAAAGTAAATGTACTTTGTGACAATCAAAGTGATATTCACTTGGTCACAAATCTTTCTTATCACAGCAGAACCAAGCACATTGATGTAAGGTATCATTTTCTAAGACATGTGATCGATGGCAGAAAAGTAGCTCTTCAAAAGGTCCATACGTGAGAGAATTGTGCGGACATATTCACAAAGCCACTTGTAGTAGAGAAGATGTGATGGTGTTTAGTTTCTCTTGGCTTGCAGAAAAGATGATGAACAAGCATGGGCAAGGGAATAGGAAAATTGTTGTCAAGGTGGAGTTTGTTGGAAGTTTGACAACTAATTATGTAAATTTGGGTAAAATGTAACAAGTTAGTTTTATACCAAATCATCGGTTATGTAGCTGAGGAAGCACATATAAAACCAAAGGAATGCCAAAACTAATGTATGGAGAATCATTATTGATTGAATAAAGATTCCAATCCCTCGTCCCGTGGATGTTTCCTTGACACCCTGTCAAGGTTTTACCACGTAAATCCTATGTTGTTTCTTGTGTGTGTATTCAATTTTACTATTAGTTATATTCTTTTCTTGGTCAATGTATAAGTGTATAACCTTCTTTCTTTACTCATTCACCTATTAGAACTACATAAAAATCCCAAATATTTGAACCCATCTGCTAGCGATCTGATTTTAAGGCCAAAAAGTTTTGTAATTTGTTTAATCACACCCTCATCCATCTCGTCCAAGATTAGCTCATATTTTCCCTTGTTCATGTGGAGCCCCAAAGCTTGCCCGAATTTGGTAATTATTTGTTGAAAAAATTGTCATTCTGAAATCTTAGCTTCTCTTAGACAAAGAAAGTCATCGACAAACATTACATGTGATGTAAAAATATTTCTTGTGACCCTGCATCCCATAATCTTTCTTGCCACCATAACATCTCTTATCCCTATTCTTAAACAATCAATCATCAATATAAATAGTAAAGGCGAAAGTGCACATCCTTTACGCAACCTTCCAAAGATCTGAAAAAAAATCAGTTAGCAAACCATTGATTAACGCAGCCAAAGTCACCAAAATTACACATGCTATGATTCATTTAATATATCTGTAAATAAAACCTACTAAATTTATTATGCCATAATCCATTGGTTAAATTTATTAAATTATAAACATGCCTTGTAAAAAGAATTTAGGTACTAGATTTTAGAATTTTTTTATTACATATATTTAATAAAACTTTTTATTACATATATTTAATAAAGCTTTTTATTCCACTTATTTAATAAATAAAAAAATTGTTTATAGGCATTAATAAAAGGTCTTCTTAACCCATAGCTAACTAGCTAACTTCAAACCTTAAGACTTAAATTCTTAACAGCTAACTAGGTAACTTCAAACCTTAAGACTTAAATTGTTATTAAATTGTTATTAACATGGTTATGACAATTATCTTTATTGCCTGCACACTTTCTACGTTCTTCAATCCTTCAACCTATATGATTAAACTCATTTATTTAAAAAAAAATCTTAAAATAAATCGAAAGAAAATACAATTATCCAAGCGAAGTATCCAAAGATTGAAATCAACGAAATTATCCCTCACTAAACCTCACTAAAGGTCCAATGAAGGCCTATGAATGTCGACATTCGATCGGGATCGTAAAACAGGGAAGACACTCGGCTATTTGTTGACAGTCAAAAAACTACTTCCAACCCTGGATTGCTTTATTCTCTGGTAAAAAAATAATAATATTTGAAACAGAAGTTGGCGATCAACCATACACTATATCAGGAAGACCAAAATTATGGTTTTTCCATTTAATTTGTTTTAAGAGACAGAGTAAATAAGTGGACCTGCAGCCAAAACTAATAATTATTGTTATACAATAATTAACAGGCATTCAATGATACTACAAATTGGTGCCCCAAATAACAGAGAGGGGACATCACAATCCCTCAGCCTGAACTTTCTTTAGATGTTAAATATTTACAACATACACTACTTGATAAAGATCATAATGATATACATAGCTAATGCTGTAAGACTGAGATTGTTGATACTTGAATGTTAATAACTTAACTAAATAGTAAGAAATTCTAGGCTAGAGTTCCATCTCTCTGTTAGAAACCCTTGCAAAATTACACATCATAAAAAATAAAGCGATTTTCAAAACCCTAGTTTCACAAACTATACTTGGACATGACTAAATACACATCCAACTAGAACTATGCTATAATATCAACACCTCCAACCCTAGTTACCAGAAACGGGACGATGTTAGCCTTTTCTTGTAGAAACCTTTGGAGAAACTGCAACCATACTAGAAACGCAGTTCAACTGCCGTTTTCACTGCCAAGAAACAGTTTCCAGCTAAAAGAAATAGTTTATTCTCGCAGTTTCCAGATAGACTTGCAGTTAAATTTATTTTTCCGGATAGCCTAATTTAATTAAACCTTTGTTCTATTGTCCATATCAATGCATGTATATGTACTGCATTAAAATGATTCTGACTGATATAAGTATTGGTCTTTCTTATGGTTAGAAATAATACTGAAATTTTGACCATTGTGGCCAAAATATAGACATTACAATATTTCATGAGTTTTTTAAGCCAACATAATATCGCCATTAAAAAGTCACAAATTTGCCTGGCTTCAATGGCTATTGTTTTATTATAGGCATCCTCTAGCATTCAGATTGTGAAAAACCATAGTTCCCTCTCAATTGATGTGCTGAGCCTGTTGATATATTTAAGTACAACTTGCTGTTCATCTTTACAATTTTTCAACTTTATGTTTGCTGATAAAAGTGATCAATATAGTCTGGCACTTGCTGTCTTGTTTGCAACTTTACTGCTCCAGGAAGTACAGCATTATCTTGATATTTCTCTCATATTTCACAAGGAAAAAGTCAAAACTCTTATTAGTTGTTGGATCTACCAAATTATCACTTCTTTCTTAAAATTAAATTAGTATTTACAATTGTTTTTTTTACAATTTGATGAGGAGAAACATTGCAGGTTTATGATTAATGCTTTGTTTATATTGTTCACCTTTAATATGGTGTTTTTATCTCTCCTCGTTTCTTATATGCGAAACCTCCCAACTTAGTTTCTCGTACCGTTCTTGTTCCCGTTCAGTTTCTCGTTTCTCGTTTCTGGTAACATAGCCTCCAACTAGAAAATTCGGAATATAGCATACGCATCCTGGATCACAAAAACAAGCTCCAGATGAACAGCAAGGTAACTCCTCCAATTGGTTCTAATTGGAGACATAAAGATGGATCAAGTTTAAGGAATAACATTAGATGCCTTCATTTTGTCGATCCACTGTGCCAAAGAAGTCTCTGTATTTCGAAACCCAAAGAAACCATACTCTTTACTCTTTTTCATGCTATGTACCGTTTCTTGGGGAAGATTTAATGTGAAATCTACAAACCACCAATTTCCCACTTCTTCAATCTTCGTTGGGTGTAGTTTATTTTCGCCGACAATTGCAACCCATACTGCACCTTTTTCTTTCATAGCCTCAGGCAGAATAAAGCCTTGACACCTGTATGTAATGGCTCTAGATCAATTTTTCCTGCTATGATCCCCAATGGCGTTTCCATTTAAACACATCTCCATTAGTACAATTAAAATCCTAGTTCTTGGCATAAGGGTTTGTGGCTGCCCAAATTTCTTTGCATCAGATATATCCCTAAATTGTTCCCTTGTGTTTCTGTTGCCTGCGTATTTGAAAAGCAACCTCTCATGTTTGCAAATGGCAACATAAATACAGAGTGTGCCTACTCTGAGCTCCAAGGAGAGAATCCAAATATGATTGTGGGAGGGAGAGAATCCAAATATGATTGTGGGAGGGTGAATGGACCTCTTTCTTCTTGGCAGCCTCAAAAACAATATCCTCGTAAAAATTAGACACAGGTAAATCTAGGAATCTCTTGGTGCAACTGAAAATAGTGATTCATGGCCACTGCATCAAATGGACCCAACTTCCCAAGTAGTGTTTTTCCCCAGTCTGAAGACATATGTGTTGTAAATTCTCTGAGTTGGGCACGAGTGCATCTAACACATTACTTAAAATTCTTCATTGCCCTCACAATTATGCTCCTTTGTTTCCCTGCTCACCCAAACAACCCGGAAGAGATGGGTTACATCCTTCAATGGTGAAATCTTTTTGAAGTTGAGTTCTCTGTTCAAAACATCGCATTGAATGTATTGCACTAGAGTATCTCGTGACCAATCTGGCTTAGGCCTCCTAACAAATCCATAAATTTTCCAAGGTCCACCAGGATTCTCAGACAACGCAAGATTTCTGCCAAGCTATTGCCCACAATTCCCGTTACTCATATAACCAGACTCGCTGTTGTTTCCCCCGATTTGACTTTAGAACATTCATCTTGGGTTTCAACATTTCTCTGCATTGAAACAGGAAAGATATACCAAAAAATGCAAGTCCAACAATACAATATAATGAAGTAACAAACAAAGTAGCCTACCTAAACACCGAAAGTTGCTAAGAAGTGTGCAAACTCTGAAGCTCAACAAACCTTTTCCAAATTTTAATATTTAATAAATGTGCCATTTGTGTGGACTCTGAAAGATAAAGTATCTTACTCGACCCAACTTTGTCAAGTCAAGCATTTATCAACTTTTTTTTTTTAAATGGGGTAAATTTAATAAATGTATTTCTATAGATAGAAAAACGTATTATATGAGATATTACGTTGGGAGCTCTTCATTTCATTGTTTGATCTAGAGGATTATGGGAGTCCACCAATATTACCATAAACATAGTAGAAATTATCATTAGCCAAAATTTTGTAAAAAAGGACAGGACTCTAGTCTATAGACATGCAAAAAGAGAGTAAAAGTAATATAGGAGAAAAACAGTAACTTTTGGCAAAATTGACAAAATGAGCTAAGATTACTAGACAAGACAAGTCCCTTTCAACATCAAAAAGACTAAAACCAATATAGGAGAAAAACAGTAACTTTTGGCAAAATTGACAAAATAAGCTAAGATTACTAGACAAGACAAGTCCTTTCAACATCAAAGACTAAAACCAATATAGGAGAAAAACAGTAACTTTTGGCAAAATTGACAAAATAAGCTAAGATTACTAGACAAGACAAGTCCCTTTCAACATCAAAGACTAAAACCGATTGCTTGATGGACATATTAGTCCAAAATGATACATTGGCGAATGAGGAGAAGAGTTTGCATGGATGTTGTTCAAAGGTGGAGCATTAATGACTGCTACCTCTTCATGATGATCATTTGAATCAATGTTTGAGTCTAAAACTACAAAACATTCCACACGACTCAATCTTAACACTATATCATCTAGATTATACCTGATGTCCCTCAAGATTCTCTTAATCTCCTCATGGCATGTAAAGCGTTTGTAGTTGTCCACCTATTTGTCACGGATTACCATGCTGAGCAACTTTCCATTTGACGTACAAGGGGATTCTCTAAAACTTCCCTGGATCAATAACCCATTTGAAGTTGCTGCCAAAAATCTCTAAATTAGAGAAATATTTGTGATCCCCAAACTCCTTGGTTTCCAGGTGTAGAATCTCTTTTCTGACCTCAAGAGGGACCGAATCAAAATAATTCACTACTAATTCCCACCTGAAAAGACACATGTATCTTAAAAAGGATGCCCCAAGAGCACCATCCCTGCATCTAGGTAATCATTGGCATGGAGCCATATAGTACTTGCAAACGAACCACACAAACAAAACAATGGATAACTTAACAACTGCTTAACGACTACCCACACAAGAGTGCAATACCACAATGAATCGAATTGTAAACATAATTGTAATACCATAGAGACATGTAAGTAGGTGAAAGAGGAGTAATTTACACCTGCTACTAACCCAAGCTATTAATTTTCTAAACATCCCAAATCCCCTAATTTTTTGTGAACTTGAAGCAACTAGAATTAAAACAACTTGTAAAAGTAGATTGTGAGAGACCATGACATTTTTCATAACCAAATGGAGAAGGTATTAGGGTACCACACTCCATAGACCAACACGAGACAACTAAACGAAATCCCGACGAGGTCGGAGGTATGAAGAATCATCGAGGGTAAGATTGTGACCAATTCGAAGGGCAAGCTAGTCTCTGAGTTGTGTAAAAAGAGCACAAAGAACATTGACACTTAAGATGAGAAAGAATACGACCCTGGAGAGCTCTTGAGTTGTGACAGTTGATGACCATAGGACACTATAATACCTGGAAATTAGAAAGACAACAACACAACCCTATTACAACCAACTAAGGGGATAATAGTGGAAACAAACCTCCATACACTCTAACACAATTATCATGTAGCCACCATATGATTAGAGACGCATGAGCCTCAAGGCCACTTGCGATGAAATGACCACCTTTCTACCACCTAGAGAGAAGATGAGAACATATATAATATATTGCAGATGTGATGAGACTAGTATGTTGAGTGAGGTGAGCACCATGAAACCTACATGACAAGGTTCAAGTGTACAAGACGGACCATATCTCATTCATCCCAAGACGTTGTTGCATGATGAATTCATAAATGAGTTTTTCTCCCCTGTAAATTAATTTCTTTCCCGCAACCAATCCGTCATGGGAGGATCACGCCATTTCTGAGCAGATAGAAAGAATGGCCTTACTCAAGACACTGTTGCAACAAAATCCACAAGGTCTCAGTTGCATACAATTAATTTGAGAAGACCTTGGTAGGTGACCCAAGGTACGTGCAGTGTGGAGTCACCACGTGCGTTCCATGTGAGGCCATGTGTAGGGCCTCACTCTATCACCGATGGTTGCCACTCCTTTGCCCATACAATATACACACATGCAAATTATAAATTTGATTAGAAAACTAAAATCGTGAAAGAGCATCATCATTGTTTTAAGCCTCCAACTAGAAATTTCTTGCCTTGTAATCACCCACGAGGAAAAGCATGTATCGACTCTCACCATCAAATATTTAAGACTATTCGTGTGAATTCTAGTTATCTTTGACCAATAAGCATATATCAACCCTTAATATTTAATAATTCATCATTTATGTAAATTCTAAAGAAAAAAAATGATATAAATTATTATTAATTTATATAAAAGTAAATAAAAAAAATTAATAATATATCTATATATATATATATTATATATAATATATTATATAATTGTTATATTTGTTCCACTATATATTTTAGGTATATATTTCACAAAAAATTATATTATTGACTTTATATTAAAAACATAAATATAAAATAACTAAATGTTATTAATTTTAATTAATCAAATGAATATTAAACTCCAAAATTCAACACTTCAATATAAACTTCTCTATATATAAATAAAATAGCAATTGTGCCAAAAGGTACAAAGAGAGGCCGATAAGATTATTAAATTAGAATTATTGAATTTTTCTGCCAGGAATGTTGGTTCAAGAAGCTCAGTCCCCTGCACCACCCCAACTCTTCTGGGTAAACCCTCACAGCTATCCTGCGTTTGTGAAAAATTAAAATTTGCACCAATAAACGTCACAAATATATCTTCTCGGTAAACCCTGACAGCTATTCTGTGTTTGTGAAAAATTAAAATTTGCACCAGTAAACGTCACAAATATATTTATACAGTTGGATTGTTGATTGATATCTTTGGACATGCTCGATTAATGAATAATTTAGGGTATAATATATTCCATAAACAAAGGATCAAAGGGGGAAGGGGTGGGCTTTCTGTACTGGATCAAGCCTCTGAGATTCATGGGAGAAACGAAGGAAAAATCCCCGCCCAAAACCTCCTCTGCAATCATCCATTGTACTCTCTCGGTTGGATGAAATCTGTCCCAGTCAACATATTCCTTGGGATCCTTGCAGATTGAGCCCCCTGGATCCAACCCACAGCCTACACGGCCATTGTATGGACCATCTCCACAGCACGACGAAACCGTATCACTAAAAACTGCAAGCTCATAAACAGAAAATACTTAAAAGGTAGAGGTATAGAGTATTGGTACAGAAGGAATTCTTTGGGGATAAAAAGGGGTTCTGCCATCTGGCTCAGCTTCAGGAAAATTCAACCCTTTTTCATGGAAAACTTGCGATGGAGAATCTTCTCGGGTTCTAACATTCTCATTGGTTTTGACACCATTATAAATGGTTTGGCTTCTCCTATCCCCCCCCTCTGGTTTCCTTTCTTCATACAAAAGGAATTTTCACATGGGACAAATTGATAAAATCCTAGTCACATTCCCCTTGTTTGGATCGATTGATCGGATCTCCACTTGCCTCCCTCCCTTCATCCTCTTTGGAGATCTACTGTTTAAGCTCTATCGGGCCTAGCGATCCGTCGTACAGGCACAAAGGATGTTTTGGCTTGGGCCCTCCCACGCTCTCCTTTACCTATCCGTGTAAAGGATCTATATGCAGCTTTATCCAAGGATTCTTCCATCTCCACTCAAGCGATTTTTCCGATGCCTTTATGGAAGGACACATGCCCGCTAAAAATGATCCTATTTTCGTGGTTAGTTTTCTGGAACAAGAATCTCACATGGGAAGTGCTTCAAAGAAAAGGGTGGCAGGGTCCGGGTTGTTGTGTAATGTGTCAAGATGCTGCTGAAATGAATCTACATATGTTTTCAATGCCCCTCTTCTCTACTTATCTTGTATGATCTCTCCATTTCCTTTGGTTTTCCTCACCTCATTTTTTCCTCTGTACAGGACGGTTTCATATGGTGGAGTGGACAGATTGCATCTTGGCACTCTTTATTTGTACATGCATGTTGGCTCATATGGAAATGGAGGAATGAAACTATCTTTCAAAATTCTAGAAAGCCTGTGTCAGCTCTTCTGCTCTATATCAAGGCCAATCATGACTTCATGGGCTGAATAGCCCCTCTCTTTTGTTTTGATCCCACGCTTATATGAATATTTTGTTATAAATCATGTATATTTTTCAATTTCCTACTCTATCCGGGATCTGGGTCTAGCACAGATCGATCCTCCTGTACATGTTTTTTGATCAATATGGATCCTATATCTGGATCATTAGGCAAATATGGATCTTATGTTTATACCTCTTACCTTACAGGACCTATACTGGATCAAAATATGTAACTAGCTCTTTATATTATCTTAATATAGAAAATCATGATTTTTCTTCTGAAAAAATCATCAGTTCATCATAAACATATGTAAAAAAAAAGGTTTCAGAGAAGATAATTTTGGGGAAAATTTAATAGATTTAACCAGTTAAATGTTCATTACGATTTTTTTGAAAAAATAACATTATCAAACTATCCGGTGTCATTCATTGTTGAAAATGTCCTCCGAATCCCTAAAATTATTTTATATATTCATTGTCGTCCAGTGATAATTATCTAATGTGTTTCCATTGTTAATTAGGTTGACCATGAAATCGTAGTTATTCACATAGATGAACATTTCTAAATTTTCTGAGCTAATAAATCGCCTAACCTCAACAAATTCTGGAATAAGGCGTACTAAATTTATTAAAAATGCTATCCTCAACAAATTTATTAAAAATGCTAACCTCAACAAATTTATTAAAAATGCTATCCATAATATGTCTTAAAATTCACATAAAATCTTCCAAAAAAATTTGTACTGATACTTCCCAGGGAATAGTTTTTCTAAACAGGGCCTGCACTAATACTTACCAGCAAATAGTTTTCATAAGCTTTTAATAGTGACTCCACAAACAGTTGAGGGCCAACGGTCGCCTGCAGAGACTCGTTCACCATCGCCTGCAGAGACTGGTTCACCATGTAATTCCCCGCAATATCATTGGCTCCAACGTTGATTGCAAGAACAACATTAGACAGAAAATTATTTTGCGAAATAACCCGAATCATTCTGCAACATATGAAAGAAATTTTTGAACTCTTTCACCTGGCGCTCAAAGGGAACGACGTTCTGAAGAAAATTTTATCAAAACTTCAAATAATCAGAAAAGATCATCCTAAAAAGTTAAGAAAAGGCATATACTGCGATCTTTAAAGAAAACCCAACGTGAAAATGAATGAATTGTTACCAGGTGTTGAAGAGTAGAATCAAGCAAGCCACTTCCAACAGAAGCAAAATTAGCACCATGAGAGATATGCAAGTGCACTTTAGGTTGAAATCAGGGAGCAGGAAAGGGTAACGCTAAACTAGAGGCTGCGAATCCAAGATCATAATATTAATTTCATAGAAGAGAGATTTGTGAGAAGAGTAATTTTGTTCTTACATATACAGATCACAGATTATTCGCATCGAATTTTTCTAGTCAAATTGATCGCAAAAACTGAGATATGAGTAATCTGGAAAAATATTAAATTTATATATGAGAAAACATAAAATATACAGGTAGCCATGTCAGTGCCAGAATGTTGCTAAGCTATCTATTTTCTTTAACAAAAATATCAGATAAAGAAGAAGCAACCAGTTTGATCATGGAACTCACCTATGAAATCGAAAAGTGTTCAGCCATCAGAGAACCGACCAATGGGTTTCTGGAAGAAAGATTGGCCATATGGAGCAAAGTCAGCCCAAGCCTCCATACTCGCATTCACAAAATTATTATTCCCAGCATCTGCTAATGAGTAACTCGATTTCATTTTTTGAATTCTATAGCCACGGGCATTTCCTTCTTCCATTCAGTTATCCCAACACATTATTGTTTGCATCTAAAATATGTGCAATCAAGAGGTTATACACTAAATTTTAGATAAGCATGAAGAGATTAAAATTGCTGAACCATTTCCAAAGAAATCAAGGCAAAAAGAGAAGTGATCATCAACCATTAAACTTCTCCACCCAGCTATCTGGTTGATCACTAACCACCAGAAGTCCAAGGTACAGTAACAATTTGATCGAAATAGTTTGATGGTATCTTTTGGCAGTCTTCAAGGACCTTGAGCAACAACCACTTATTGTATCACTGGGCCAAATAAATACAGCTGCACGGAATGGACGAAGAACTAGTTTTCAATGCCATTACAATAAATTCATGAGCATGTAAAGACACAGATGCATAAGCGCTAAGGCCTTTAAGAAATGCATTGAACCCATACAAGAAATTGTAGGGGTTGTATGAGCTGTGCACAGGCAAGCTCATTAGCTTTTGATTTTTTTTTGTGTTTAAAATCTGTGCTTTTTTTGAGTTTTTTTTCAATTCTGGTTTTTATAAGTTTTCTTTGTGCTTTTTTGATTTTCTGCATAGAATCTTTTCTTGTGAGCTTTTATGCTTTCTTGATTTTCCTTGTTTTCTTTATTTTCTGTTGTTTTGTTTTCTGGTTCAGATCAACTGATTGAAAATGTCTCACATGATATAAAAGATCAAAGTAAAAGTGTTGACGAAAAGTTGATGCATAAGGAAAGCCTATCGACCTAAATATAATTCCACATTAATATTTAATACATTATTTATTACAATATTTATACATCCACATGATAATTATAAATTTTCCACTCGACACTCACCTGGTAAAGAACCTCAATTTTCATAAATGGAACATATACATTCACATTGCAACTAAAAAATATACAGAAAACTAAAGTTAAGGTAATGTCCATTTTAAATATACACAATTACACTTAAAACGAAATCTCGATCACTACCTTCTGCACTTAAATCAGATCTCAAACACCACACACTACCATCACCACCAGTGTTCAAAATTGAACACGTCAGAGCCCTTCAAAGGGCCTCTGGCACGTCAGAAAAGTAAAGAGAGATTTTTACACATCAAAAAAAAATTAAAATATGATTTTTGTCATTAAAAAAAAATTGGAATAATATTTTAAAATTTTTTAAGAAGAGCTGTTAAATTTTCAACCCTTTTTTTAAATTTCATTTTTTTTAGAATTAAAATTTTAAGAATGTTGAATTTAGGGATTTCCTTCATGTTAAAACTTAAATTTTAAGAAACTTCCATTTCAAAAATAACAGTTTCTTTCTGAGTTGTTTTTTCTAATTGTGCATATGATGCAAGTTTTTATTATTTATTATGCCAAAATTACCTTTTCATACCATTACATTTGGTAGTTTCTAAGTTGCTCCCATTTAAAAAACAACAGTTTCTTTTTGAGTTGTTTTTTCTAATTATGCATATGATCCAAGTTCTTATTAATTATTATTTCACAATTACCCTTTGATACCATTTCATTTGGTAATTTCAATTGAGAGCCACTAGATATTAATATGGGTCATGTATTGGGTCTATAATTTTACTGGGTTGTGCTTGAAAGCTGCCCAAAGCAAGGTTTGACAATGATTTAAGTTGGAGAGGAGCATAGATTTATGATTCAGCAAACATCTGTCAAGCAAGGTTTAAGCACAATTTATGCTTGGAGAGGAGCGCATTCCACAGGCTTCCTAATGTACTGGATTTTATTTGTTTGCGGATTCCCAATTCCTAGTATGTTTTCATATTCCCAATTTCTGAATGAGTTACTTGTATCAGTGTTAGTAAATGTGCTAGTGACTTGGAGGCAAGATACTAGTAATCAGAGAACAGATTTATCTTTTTTCATAATAATTCTAGATGCCACCCCAAATCTGGAAAGTAGGTTGTAGAATGCTTGTAGTTTGCTTACTTTATTTTTCTAGAAAACAACAGGTCATCCACAAAAATGAGATGTGAAATAACAGTTGTTCTTATTACCCTGCATCTAGCAATTAGTCCATTTTCTCTAGCCAACATAATGCCTCTGATCAAACCATCAATAACTAAAATAAATAGTAATGGGGAAGGGAGCAATCTTGTTAGTCCCTTGTAGAGTTTGAAGAAATTAGTCGGTTTCTGGGTGATGATTATTGACAGTTTTGTTGAGGAAATGCATGTCATAACATAACTTAGAGTGATCTTTCAATTGCAATACAAAAACAATGTCCCCAGTTACAGTGTCCAGTGTCTGGTGCTTCATCAGCTTCACCTTGAAAGACTGTCCTCTGTCCATGCAGCAGTGACGGTACCAAGTAATATGGGGATTGGTTTCTTTCAAAAGCATATAATTTTCAAAGAGAATAATGTACATATGCCATCTCAGTCATTTCCCTTCTTATTGAGTCGCAATCTCATTAAAATTGCCGGGTAAAAATAAAGCTGAAGCTTTACAGACTTACCCCACTCTCAAGTAATGGCCTACTTCAGATTAATTATATGAAATAAGGGTTGGCATCTAAATGTCTTTGTGATGAACATGTGTCAGCCAAGATGAAAATGAATCATCCTTCTCATTTTAACTGTATCTTCCACTTTCAATTCAATTGATTGACGTCGCCTTCAAACGAAACTTATGTATAAAGGTTGGCATCTGAATTCAGAGTTTGTGTGGATTGGTTTCTTTCAAAAGCATATAATTTTAAGAGAGAATAATGTACATATGTCGTCTCAATCATTTCCCTGCTTATTTAGTCGCAATCTCATTAAAATTGCTGGGTAAAAATAAAGTTGAAGCTTTACAGACTTACCCCACTCTCAAGTAATGGCCTGCTTCAGATTAATTATATGAAATAAGGGTTTGCATCTAAATGTCTTTGTGATGAACATGTGTCAGCCAAGATGAAAATGAATCGTCGTTCTCATTTTAACTGTATCTTCCACTTTCAATTCAATTGATTGATGACGCCTTCAGATGAAACTTGTGTATAAAGGCTGGCATCTGAATTCAGAGTTTGTGTGGATTGGTTTCTTTCAAAAGCATATAATTTTTAGAAAGAATAATGTACATATGTCATCTCAGTCATTTCCCTACTTATTCAGTCGCAATCTCATTAAAATTATTGGGTAAAAATAAAGCTGAAGCTTTACAGACTTACCCCACTCTCAAGTAATGACCTGCTTCAGATTAATTATATGAAATAAGGGTTGGCATCTAAATGTCTTTGTGATGAACATGTGTCAGCCAAGATGAAAATGAATCATCCTTCTCATTTTAACTGTATCTTCCACTTTCAATTCAATTGATTGACGTCGCCTTCAGATGAAACTTATGTATAAAGGCTGGCATCTGAATTCAGAGTTTGTGTGCACTGAATAAAAGACATTTTAAGAAGGAAACATCATTTTCCTTTTAATTATATGGACTATCTCCACTAGGTTCATTCTTAACTACCTCCAATACCAGGAGTATTTTCACTAGTACACGTCCGAGTTCCAACTTCCTAGTGCAGTCCCTTCTCGACGTGTACCTCTAGTACTTTCTTGTCTTGAACAACTTTATTCTGATTACACTAACCACTACAATCGGGACAGACATGTTGCATTTGCTATATCATGCCAGGAACTAGTTGCTTGATAGAGACCTTCATACCAGAAATATTTTGAATTGAATAAAATATTTCAGAAATGTGCAATTAAAATAAGAAATTGAATCTCCAAAAATCTGCCCGGTGAATTTGAATTAAATTAACTTCACCAGAGATTGAATCACCATATTCCAATTAAGGGATGTCCAAAATATGAGAGCAGAGACAAACTAGTGAATAGTGGAATCCCACAGTGTCCTCTTTCATTAAAAAAGAGTTGGTCCTGGTAACTGGCCATTTACAATGACTATATCGTGCATTTGGCATAATCACTGAATAGAGGTGATTTCAATCTGTTCCAATAAATTGAGATTGTAACAATATAATGAGACGGAATTTAGTTCAAATCATAGTTTGATATATGCCCATTAGTTTATTCATCTCCTTTCACTCAGAAATATTATATAAAATTTTCACAATATATCAATAGAGAGTTACCAGAAGAAGAAGACATCACAAATAGCATTATATTACGTGATTTTTTTTTTAATGGAATGTTACAAATATGTTATTAATATATATTTATTTTATTAATAATATAATAAAAAATATAAGTTAAAATTAAAATATGTAAATGAGAGTAAATGTTTTGTTTAATTTTAGTTTTATTAAATATTGGTTATAAATTAATTATTTAAAAAAATTACAGAGGCTTTTTTAATTTTGTTAATTTTTTTATTTTTTAATTTTATATGAATATTTGTTATATTATAGAATTAACTTAATGCCTAATCATATATTGGTGATAATTTTGGACTAAGTTAAGATGAATCTATGATATAATTTTGGAGTAGGTTAAGATGAATCTATGATATATTTGTAATGTATTCAAATGATTTTTTTTATTATTGTAATATTGACATTAAAGGCAGATGATTTCTTTTTGTTTTTCAAGGAAAGTTATAGGGGCCAATGTTTCCAAGTGAGCTAATTTTCCATGGTTTTCTACAAAGAAAAGATTTGCGAATTTCCATTTATTCTAAAAATGATTCACCTAAATTTTATACTAATTTATAGACTATAAAATAATTAAAAAAATTTGTATTCTTACAAAAATATTGCTAAACATTTTTTTGCTTAATATTGAGGATTAATAAGATTTTCTAACATTTTTAAACTTGGAAATTTTTTTCCATCCTTCAAATTTTCAATCTTCAATTTGAAGAAAATTTCAGTGTTTAAAATTTCCATACTCATTTTAATTTAGACACATAATTCATACATTTAGTTAATTCAATTTAAATGCAAAAACACCTCATTCTCCTAGTTGGAATTAAGCTTAATTTATTCAATTTATAAGAATTAATAATAATTTCAAATGAGTAGCCATTAATTTTGCTCATACATTTGTGTTGACTATGAATGTATGCTCTAAAACATAATATCCCAAAGTCTAATTGGTGAACGGGGACCAAAGCGATACATTGATTGAATTAATAATAGCGCAATATAAGAGATTTAAATGGACCAAACATTGAGAGATTATCAATTTCATTAACATTGTATCCCAAATGAATTATGTATCCCAAACTCTAATTAATGAAGCTAGACCAAAGTGATACATAGATTGATTTAATAATAGCACAATATAAGATATTTAAGGGGAACAAAAATTGAAAGATTATCAATTTCATTGCCAATAAAGTTAAGGGTAAAGTGATTTACAACCAATTGTCGCTCATAAGAACTTATTTTAAACATAAAAGTTTAGTTAATGAAATGAACATAGAAGATTAATGAGTAAAAAGAGAATAATAAGACGTAAGTGGAAAAGATTTAACAACAAATTTTTTTGTTTTTATTTTTTATTTTTCAATATGTCAATCATCTTTTTTACCAAATGTAATATGGATTTCAATTTTATAAATCAAGAAGTAAGAAAAATAATTTTTTTATATCTTTTTAAATTAAACAAAGAAATTTAAAATGCTATATTTTAGAGTAGAAACACAAGTTTTTGGTCATGATATACAAAGCAATTTAATTACACTAGAAAAAACTCACACTCATGAGTGAATTGATTATTGTTCATTCACTTTATTTATGTTGACAAAAATATAAACAAGCATTTTGAAGGATAAAAAAATTGGAAGTTATTCAATCAATCAAAGTATTGTTTAAATCCCTATACAATAATGGCATTGATCAAAGTATATCTACCTATATTTTAATCCTAGAGACATCTAATATCACATGTTTGCAATAGTGAAATGAATAATGTTAATTTGTTATAGAGAAATCCAACATACAAAAAACAATAGATATAAATCCATATAGGACAATAATAATTAATAAGATAGAATGAGTGATGACTTTACAATGTCATGTGATAATATGTTTATATGTGTTGACTAGTCAATATTATGTTCATTATAACAAGTTGACTTGAGATGCAATGGAATGATTTGAAACATATGTACATTGTTCAATGTATTTTTTTTACTGTATAAAAGAAGGATAAATAGATGAAGAAAAATATTCCACTAATAAAGGCATGTAACAACTCAGAGAGAGAGATAGAGGCATTTGTTGTTTTTATTTTCCTAAAGCAAAACACACAATAAGAGTATTTGAAACAATTGAAATGCACACTCTTTCATGTTTGTAATTTTATTTGAGATGTAATTAGAACCATAACATGGAAATGTACACACATGCATGTCTATAATTTTATGTGTGATGTAATTCGAACCATAACATTGAAATGTACAGTTGTTGAGCATTGAATTTTGGACTTCTAGTTGCCCACCTCCACTCTCAACCGTATGTAGTTGTTAACATACATAACAATCATAGAACCATGCATGTTAATATTCATGGCTATCCTAATCATCTGGTGTTAGCAGTGTTGGGAGATAATCGTGTGTGATTTTTATTCATTATTTATTATCCAGCCACACCACCTTGTACAGTTGAATTTTCTTGCTAATTTCTACCTTCTAATTCTGGGTGGGTGTAATTCAACTATTGAGAAGCACTTTCTTCATTTGAGACAAAAGGAAGCATCTTAATGCTCTTCTCTAGTTGGAAGTGTTTGTGAACTCTTCTCAAGAAGTATCCATACATGACACATGCTGCATAGATTTGCCCCACTCGAACTGCCAACTGCTGGTGTGCTTTGTGCATCCCCTTTTTTTGTGATTGTTGTCCTTGTGAATCATGATGCCTTCTACATTACAAGTACTAAAAACCAATTTGAGATATTCCTTGTTATAGAAGAAATTTCATTTTGGTGATAGCAATGTGCATAACCTTCCATGAAGATAAATGTTAATTTTAAATTTCAATGATCAACAGACCTATGTGTGTAAGATCTATTTGTTGCTTTTCATTAGTTTTCATATGAATTTGTTATATATTGTCTTATTTTCAAATAATATTATGTATTTTGATATTTCTTGTTTTGTTGACTATAGGTATAAAATGCCACCTCTTGGTCGCCCCAAAAAGGATCTGAAACAACTTTCACTTTCTAATGCATTTGGTATCTCTCAATGTTCTAATCAACCACATATTTATGAAAATGAAGTATATGATCATGTGGATGAGGACCATGAATCAGATAGTGCAGAACTTCTTAAAGAGGAACCAACATCCAAGAGGTACAAAAGAACATTCAAGTCTAAATGGAAGTTGAGATTTCCATGGGCTTATGCTGTAAAAGATTTTAATGGTGTTGAAAGGATAAAATGTTCATGGTGTGTAAAATTTAAAAGGGAAACTCCATTTGCTAAAGATGGAAGCACAACCCTTCAAGTTAGTGCTTTAAACATCCATGCAACATCATAGGCTCATAAATTTTCTTTGCAACTTGTAGAGGGAGAAAGTAAACAAAGTACTCTTCCAATTACAAAACATGTAGACTAATGGTTGATGTTCAGAAAGATAGAATTATATCAGTTATTGAGAACATGCATTTTGTTGCAATACATGATTTACGTTTGGAAGTATATAAGCCAATTTGTGACTTGAATAGGTATAGAAACACTCATCACATGCCTCTAATAGATGAATACTCATCATATACAAATACAACATCTGGAAAAGACTTTGTAGAAGCTGCTGAGGAGGTATATTGGAAAAAAATTAAAGGATGAGATTTTCCAAAGTCCATATTACTCACTTTTAGTTGATGAAAGAACTGATCGGACTATGGTGCAACATTTGATTATTTATATTACATATTTTACCAATGAAGGAAGAGGTCCATGTGCGACAAAATTCATACAATTGCTACAAATTAGGGATGGAACATCACAGTCTATGTATGATGCTGTGACATTTCTTTTAGCAGACATGGATCTATCCATGACAAAGTTAGTTGGATTTGGATCTGATGGAGCATCATCCATGAGGGGCATTCGTGAAGGTTTATCTACTAAGCTTCGTCGAAATGCCCCTCATTTAGTAGATATCGACTATATAGCTCATCGAGAAGCATTAGCAGCTAATGATGCTTCATCTTATTTTGAAGAGTTGCAAGCTATTGATAAGTTTGCAAACAAGATCTATTCATGGTTAGGGAAATCTACTAAAAGATATGGAGAATTGAAAGAGCTAATTGAGTCATTTCAAATCACAAGGCTAGAAGTGTTACAAATTCATCATATTAGATGGCTTTCTAAAGGAAAAGTCATGGAAAGACTCGTTAAGCTCATGCCTGCTTTGTTAAGGGACTGGGAGTTAGTGGAGAAAAAAATGTATGAGATGGCTACAATATTTCAAGTTCAATTTTGCATCCACTTACTTGCAGATATGCTTATTGAATTAAATAAGCTGAATCAAAAGTTTCAAGAGGATCATGTTGACATTACATCTATTGGAACAACTTTGGATATCACTATTAGCTTGCTTCATAAGCGATTTCTAAGAGGCACATTTGGGGCAGGTGCAATGCATACATCATCCTTCTTAAATAAAACACAACAAGGAACTCTTGAGTTTGCAGATTGCACAGGTATAGTACATGTACATGAATTGAGGTTTGAGAGTTTGCCAAAGTCACAAAGATCAGGGACACTAGATGACTGCCATTACGCTGGGAAAGGATTTTGTAATGAAGGTGATTGACTCTTTAAATGCAAGGTTCACAGATTTACCTATTTTTAATGCAGCTAAGTTTTTTAGTCCTCGTAATTATTATGAGGATATGGATGACAGAGACTCTCAAACAAGAAGATGGTTGACATGTTTATGTGAAAAATTTAGTGCAAGAGGCTTGCTTTTTGTGGACAACATTAAATGTATGGGTGAAATGGATGAATTTATATGTACTATGTATAAATCTTACCCAAAAAAGCATATGTTTGGAGCATGGGATCTATGTGGAGGTGAAATTGAATGGTTTGAAGAATTTCCATGCTTAATGCAACTATGGCAAGCAATTCTTGTTATTCCGGCAGCAGTTTGTGAAAGAGGTTTTTCAAAATTAAATCAGATAAAAAATGAGGATAGGTCAAGGATTTATTTAAAAACATTGGATATGTTAATGTGTATCTCTCTCTCAATGCACCTCATGCTCTAAATGAGGTAGATTGGAATGTTATTTATGATGAATGGAAAGAGATGAAAACTCGAAAACCTCTTCCACTATGAAAATAGATTGAAAAAACTAGTAAGGTTTAGTGTTTATTACCATCATTGTCTTACTCTATCAAGCACTTGAATGAACCATTTTGGTAAGTGAATTTTTTTAGTTTTATACCATTTGCCTTTTGTAAATGAAAGCATAACCATATTTTTCAAGTTTGTCTGTAACAAGATTTTTCAAGTGTGAAGTTTTTCTAACACATATTGAATGTAATCATTGCACGATATTGCACAAGATATGTTAAGCTGGAGGACCACCACTATCAAAGTTTTATAACTGAAAGAAAAAGCTATCTTAGATCAATTTTCCGGCCAAGTACAAGGACTGTAGTTCCAATAATTTCAGATGTGCAAATATTGGAAGTCTCAGCTTTCCAAAAGAGTTTTAATAGACAATAGAATAGTGATTTGGTCAAATTTGAAGTTTATAAGCTAGAATTACACTGATACTTCCTATATAAGCTAGAATTTATTTTTAATTTTATAAATGAGACCTTCCATATATTTTTAATATAAGTATTTTTGTTTCTTCGTATTTCTATTTTTATTTCAATTTCATTAAGATGTAATTATGTATATATGTTTATTTTTTGTACTCATATGCAGTTTCCCAACTATGATTTTGTCCCTATAGTTGGTTCAATTGTGGCTGAGTTCAAGGCCTGTGAAATATGATCTTATGTGGTTAGATTTCTCAATCACACGTGTAAGAGTAATTTATTTACTAATGCAGCCTTTGACACAGTAGTATCTTTTTGTTTGTGAAAAAATAAAAAGAAATTTGAAAATAATTTACTCTTGTCAATTAAATTGCTTTTTTTTTATGCTTTTCATTATAAAAGTGCTAACTAGATGTGTGCCCTTCTAAATGAAATTAAGACCTGCCCTTCAAATTTGATCACTGATCACCAACCTCTACAGTTTTATATATATATATATATATATATATAATTATAATTTTCAGCACAGTAAAATAAATAAAAACATTGACTTACTAATTAGAAAACCTAATAAACTAAAAAAATAAAGTTAAAACTCAAACCACTTACACAAATTTAAACCTAATAAAATATTAGTTTATTGACCGATGAAATTACAAAATAAAATATTAGGTTATTAACCTTGGAAACTACAACATCAAAAAGAGTCTAATCGTTTGACTGGTTGGTTCTTTTCATCACTGATTATAATTTTAATCAATTTAATAATAGTTTTCTCACTAATTATAATTTTAATCAATTTTATTAACCAAAATTCTGAGTTAAAGGATTTTCCATAATTCATTAGTTCATCAAATCTTGCTCACCAAACTCATTCTGGCATCCTATAGTCAATCAGTTGCAGTACCAGAAGACCATGTCAGTGGATTCTACCAATCAATGTAAAACAGTGAACCAAATCTGAAATTTCCACGTGATCATAAATAAGCATGATGAGATACGATTACCAGAAGAAATCAGCGTTGTGGTTCAAAAATGAAGGAAGCTGAGCAGGAATTCTTATTGGACTTCTGCAACAAATAGTATGTCAGGCATGTTCAGGAATTTCTGCAACAAATACTGCGTCAGGGATGTTTAGGATTTCTGCAACAAATACTGCGTTAGGGGTGACGGAGACCAGCGACGAGGATTTATAAGCTTTCTACGCGTCAGGGAGGACGTAAGATGGCCACTACAGTTGAATTCTACAGACACTGTCTACATTCCTCCATGTTTACCAGTGTGGTGGGGGACAGTGGGTTGTGTTCAGGGTTCACACCCACATATTTTGTTGGTACACGTTACGTTAATTTGATAAATTGCTAGCATAGTTGAATTAATAGACCAAATAGCTTTTTGTTTGGATAGATTTCTGGGTGAAATATTTTATGGGGTGATATAAAAGTGAGAGTAAATGGTTTAATTCGTAAAATTTGAGTGTTTTTTTGGCAAATGAATTTATTTATAGATTTAAAAAATTATTTCACATAATAAAAAATCACAATTTTATTTGAATCTCAAAAATATCTTCATAATTCAAAAAAATTAAAAAAAAAAAAAAAAACATTTAGTGTATTAATCATACTGTACTGAAATCTAAAATTTAATGTTATAATATGAATGCTTCCAAATACATTGAATGTCAAGGCCAAGAAAAACTGTACAAAGCATATATGGCATTGTCTAATGCCACAATTTTGTAGAGAAAGCTATTTTAATGGGGAATTTAGCTATTTTTTATTTCAAAAAATGGTAGAAATGGATTCAACACCATCAAAAACTCTTGGGGTAACCAAAATCTCTAAATTTGACAACAATAACTTAAATTACCTAAAATTTCTATCTAATTTTTATCAAAATCTTAAAAAAAATTCCACTATTTTACAAACAAAATTATGACCTCATTAAACTAATGTAGAATATATAGTAACTATATGAAGTGCCCCTGTGGATTTTGGAGCATCTACGATGGTTAGAACACCTCAGAAAAAACAGCGACAACTCCAGGAATGAATTGTAGATAGATATTCTCTATCTCCGAGTTGATTTTGGGTGGGGAGCGAGCGCGTGTTGGTGCGGGGAAGCAATCCGAGCTACCAATAACCTGCGAGCTTCAACCGTTATACAGACCAACCACATCTCGGCGCGTCTTTTACATGGCTCAGCAAACCATCATGTCCTGTAGCTAGCTGTCTTTATTTCCTATTGTCATGCAGTTTTTCTTATTGGCACCTGTCCCTTCCTCTTCAATCTTCGGAGCTTGCACTATCACCATATATCAGTGTGTAATTTTTTTTACCCGGCTAGCCAGACTTTTTCTGGTTAGTCTCGACGATTGAAGGTTTCTGTCAACGTCTTCGGTTCCAATATTTCTCCATTCATCTGTTTTGGTGTTTCTCCAGTCTCCATCATCGTGGAATCATGGAGGCGTTCGGCGTGTGATACTTTTTCACCTGGTGTTCCTTCATGTCGCTATCGTTCAAGCTCTCGCTTTTCCCCCTCAACACGCGTTTGGCTCACAGGTCAGTTTTATATACTTCCTTCTTTACATCTTTGCGTTTTATATTCGTTTCATAGTTTATCCATGCCTTTTAGATTGCACCATGGCGTTGTTATGATCTATCGCTTCGTCTCTAGTTTTTCTTTTTCTTTCATATGGTTCCAGCTAATTGCTTCTATTTTTAGCACTGGTGGGATTATTTCGTGGTATGGTTTTTTGTCTGGCACGGTCTACACAGATTTAATCTTCCATTTAGGAGTGTTTTTATCATTTTTGAGCATGCTCTGCTACCTTTTTTCTCCTGGTCTTTCCAAATATGCTATCTACAGTTTTTCAAAATCTTAGGAGGTTTTTTTTCATTTACAAGCCATGTTCAGACTTTAGGTTCAGAATTGGGGATTGGTGGTCTATCTTCAAGGTTTATTGTTGCTGTACTGATTGTCAAGATCCCCTTCCTCCTAGTTGATTTCATTGGCTTGTCTCAACTCAGTTTTTCCCTGGCGAGCTCCAAGCTTGGCGTTCTCTGACCCATCATTTTTCCAAGATCTTGGTCTGGCCCGGAATTTTTTTCCGGGGTCTGACGTTCACAGATATTTTTTCTGATCGCATTTTTCTATATTTTCTTTGGGATTGGGATCGATGTCCTTCTCCGTCCTTTCTTGTACTGAAGGTGCTTTGAACTTCCTCGATCATCCTTTTTGGGCTTTTTGTTGGTGGGGTGACGTCTCTCCCAGTTAATGCTTTATGACCCAGATGTAGTCCCAAAGGATTCTTTTCTTCCTTGTTTTCTGGAGTTTCTTTACAGTGATAGCTTGGCAGCTTCTCGAGCCTTCGGGGACGTATGTCCTATGGTCTGTCTGATGCCAGTTTCATTTATTTTTCCCCTCTCGGCATTTAATTCTCCAGGCTTATTCTCTCAGGTGGTCATTTGACTACGTACAATATCTAGTACTTTTTTGGATTTGAAAATCTAATTTCGGTAAGTCTCCCGTCCGTTTTTCTTTTCCAAGTTGAAGTCCTTGCTGGAGGAGCATGGAAGGTGGGTCTGATGCATCTACCACGGAGGTGCTGATACAGGCCAGGTTGATGGCTGAGAAGGCTTGGGCTAATGACACAAATCCAGCGGGGTGGCAGACTACCCTGGATGATGTGGTTATTCATCCAACTCTGCATGGTGCTTATAGGGAGAAGGGAGAGAGGCCTGCCTGGGGGAACACTGTTCAGGAGGAAAAGGGCTCCCACGCAAATTCTCTCTACAAAAAATCTCAGAATCCGGTCAAAACTACTGCCCCTCCTTCTGCTATTATATTGGATAGCATTCATCTCACAGAAAGAATTGAAAGTCTACAGAACCTCTCCTTGGTTGGTTGATGGCATTTCCCAGAGATGAATGATGATGACATGAGGAAATGGATTGCGATCCATTGGAAACCAATGATTGGCTATACTCCCATCATTTCTAATCTTATGAAGGAATGGTACTGTTTCCATTTTTTAAATGTCGCCGATGCTAATGCTATTCTCCGGGGTCCATGGGTTTTCAAGAGAAGTTTTCTAGCTCTTTATAGATGGTTCATTGGGTATGATCCATTGAAAAATACTCCTACTAATAACCTGATTTGGGTTAAATTCCCAAATCTCCCACTGGAAATGTGGACAAAGGAGATTCTTGAAGTGATCAGTAACTCTATTGGTCATATTGTTTACGTTGATCCATGGTGCATAGGTGAGAAAGATAAAAGAATCGCATGGATCCTCATTGAAAAAGCCTATAGGGGTGGTTACCCAGATCATATTGAGATTGCTTGGAGAGGTTTGAAGATCAATCAAAGATTGGACTTTTGGGACATTCCTTTCTGTTGTGCTGCCTGCCATAAAATAGGTCATCTCATTAAAAATTGTCCTCGACAATCTGCTCACAAACGCAGAGTCTCTCATTGACGGATGCGGACTAAACTTTGGATGGACAGCTTATCTGCGACCAATCTTTGGGATGATCAACTGCCTTCCAATCCCGCCCTTAAATCATCTGTCTCTCTACGGGTTTCTGCTCATGTCATTTCTCCCACTCCCGATTATTATCCTGGTGGTCGATTAATGCGTGATTGACCTTCGTCATCGAACCCCCCTCGTTTTTCATTGTGAGCCTTTTCCGGAACCAAGAGATGATTCCGCTGTTCGATCCCGTCCTCCCCTTCATCTTAAGGACCTATCGCTAGAGTCTCATCCCATTCCCATATCGTCCTCATCCCTGACTCCCGACTTAAACCCCTTGTCCTCTAAGAAAGGAAAAGAACCGCTTGTGGTTGCCACTCCTGTTAACTCCCCTATTACATCCCCTATTAATTTATATGGCAGCGATATAGACTTTCTCCTTAGTCGAAAATCTCTTGAATTGGAGCCTCTTACTATTCATAAGCCATCGGATCGCATCTCCCCTTTCATAAGTCCGGAGTCTGTTAAGAACATTACTGTGAGGAAGAAGTCTCGAGGGGGAAGCCGTCATTTTAGGGGGAGGTCTATTGTTATTGACAGTGGGGTGAGGAACCTATCCTTGGTCGACGTTCCCATTTATGATATGACATCTCCACAACCTCTTAGAGCAAATGCGGCTGGTGAATCTTAAAAATGACAGACATTGTTTCTATGAATATAAGAGGTCTCTGCGCTGACCTCAAATTCTTAGCACTAAAAGACATCTTCTACTCAGCTCGCCCGAAATTAGTACTCACTCAAGAAACCATGCATTGTAGGCATACATCCATTGCATATTTTAGGAAAATGTTTCAATCATGGCATCTGGTGGCTTTCGACGCCAATGGTCTGTCCAGGGGGCTTGCCGCTCTATGGGATCCTCAATGGATTTGTGCAAAAGCTTACAAGTGTTTTGCCGGTATTCTGATCTCTACCTACATAAGAGAAAAGGATTTCCCCATTAATGTTTTGAACACCTATGCGCCATACAAGAACATAATTCCCTTCTGGGAGAGGTTTTTTGCATCAAATCTTTTTGATATTGAGTCTTTGATGATCACAGGTGATTTAAATTTTACTTTAAGTCCTGATGAATGCTGGGGATGCTACAGGAAGATGGATCCGCTTACTGACCGCATAAAGTTTGAACTTATGAACAAGAATTTTGTAGATATCGTCCCATCGGATATGAAGCCAACATGGGATAATGGCAGAGTAGAGAAGGCATACATTGCCAAAAGAATCGATCGATTCATTATGCATGTTCACATTTTAGAGGAACTGAGTATGCCTTATTCCTCGATTGGGAATGTTTTTGTTTCGGATCATCGTCCAATTTTTCTGAACTGGCGGGAAAAGGGTTGCAGGAAGGGGTATCCTTTTAAATTCAATAGAACATACTTGGATGATCCGGTCTTCAACAATATCCTTTCCAAAGCCTGGACGAACTTATCGGCTCATGCAACTCATCCTCTGTTCTTGACTTTTAGAGACAAGATGGCGGTTGTGAGTAAGCTGGTTAAAAGATGGCAAAAGGACAAAAGGAGGAAGGACAGACAGACTCTATAGGACACTCAACGGGAGCTGGACAATATTATTAATTCCATGGATTCCAATATCTGCCCTTTCAACATAAAATGCCGAATAAGGGAGCTCGAAAGGAGAAAACTCTCTCTGCTAAAGCAGGAAGAATCCACATGGAGACTTAAAAGCAGAGCCTTATGGCTCAAAGAAGGGGACCGAAACATGAAATTCTTTCATAAATTCGCTAATGCCAGACATGAGAAAAATACCATATGGAAGATCAGTGATGGAAAGGGGGCTTTTTATGTTTCTCAACAAGATATTTCTAGCGAAGTTGTCCGTCATTTTAAGAATCAATATAGCAGAGGGAAGGGCAGTGCTTTCCAGGATATCCTTTGGGGTATTGAATTGATCCCTCAAATGTTCGATGATGAAATGAACGACTCCCTGTTACACCCTGTTACCGAGAAAGAACTATATGGAATCCTCAAGGCTTTTAAAAAGGACAAATGTCCAGGCTCGGACGACTGGACTATTGAATTTTTTACCCATTTTTTTTATATCATTAAACAGGATCTTCTAAGGATGATTGAGGATTCTAGAACATCTGGGTACATCCACCACATCACGACATCCACTCTGATTGCATTAATTCCTAAAAAGGTGGACACGGTCTCTTTTCATGATTTCAGATCGATATCTTTATGCAACATATCCTTCAAAATCATCTCAAAAATTATTTCAGAGAGAATTAAAGGAACGCTGGCTTCCTTCCTCTCCAAGGACCAACATGCTTTTCTAAAAGAACACAATATTCTGGATGCTGTGGAAAATACTCAGGAATGCATGTTCTTAATGATTTCAAAAGATATTGACGGGGCCATTTTAAAAATCGATCTACAGAAGGCTTATGATTGTTTAGATTGGGGTTTTATCAGATGTTTATTGGCGAATATTGGTTTGAGGCCAGATGCCATCCAATGGATCATGGCATCCGTGGAAAATGTTAAGTATGCAATTATTATCAATGGCATCCCTTCCCCATTCTTCCTTGCTGAAAGAGGCCTTCATCAAGGATGCCCGCTCGTGCCTCTTCTTTTTATTCTGGCTATGAACTCCCTCAGCATTCACATTAACAAGGCGGTTTCAGAAAACAGAGTTAGGCCTGTCAAGATTTGTAGGAACAATTTCATATCTCACAACTTTTTTGTGGACAATGTGCTTCTATGTGCAATGCTCTGCAGGGATTCGTGGATCTGTTTATTCGACGTTCTTGTTAGATTCCAAAGAGCCACGGGACTTATTATTAATAAGTTGAAATCCACTCTTTACCACAACGATTCCAACATGGATTTGGTGTTATGGATTGCTACTTTGTTTGGGATTGGAACTAGACTGCTCAGGGATGGCCTTAAATACTTGGGCTTCCATCTAAAAGCTAAAGGATATTCTAAAAATGATTGGTAGTGGTTAATTGAGAGATACTATAAAAAGATTTCGGCTTGGGAATTCAGGAGTCTTTCATTGGCTGGCAGAATTATTTTAACTCAAGCGGTTTTGTCTCAGATGGCTGTCTATTGGGCTCATTTGTATTTCCTTCCTGCAAGCATCATCCACAAGATGAACAAGGTATCGGCTAATTTTATTTGGGGTGGAAAGTCTGATATGCAGAAATATCATCTCGCCTGTTGGAAATAATACTGAGAGGGGGGGGGGGGGAATCAGTATTATCACATTTAATAAAAACTTTTTCATTTCCATAACCAGATTCATATATGCTACTTCCACAACTTCTTATGATTAAGTTAATTGATCTTCAATGAGTGC
Source organism: Pinus taeda (assembly GCA_000404065.3). Classification (NCBI taxonomy): domain Eukaryota; kingdom Viridiplantae; phylum Streptophyta; class Pinopsida; order Pinales; family Pinaceae; genus Pinus; species Pinus taeda. Next base: position 4,541 of record APFE030594285.1, on the reverse strand, counting down.
ATTAGAACATTATCAACCATATTATCAGTTAACAGATGCAGTAACATAGAATAGATCATCACACATAAGGCACACACAAGAACACCATGATATAAGGTGGAAACCCAATGTGGGAGAAAACCACCTGCTGCAAGTCATCTCAATCTTCTTCTTAATAAGAAAATCCTTTTACAATATTTTGTACTGGTGCAGCCTTATACCAGTACGGGAGCTACAACCCCCTTTGCTCTTGTACTAGCCGATCCATTTACTAGTACGCAGGCTACTACCTGCTACAATGCTCCAAAGATTTCCTTTGCTCTTGTACTAGCCGATCCATTTACTAGTACGCAGGCTACTACCTGCTACAATGCTCCAAAAGATTTCCTTTAGCTCTTGTACTAGCTTAGATACTAGTACGTAGGTGCTGACCTACAATCTTCTCCTCCAGGTACCACGTTTCATCA